>SNQJ01S0149744.1:0-23357 GCA_010110895.2 Picea sitchensis | reverse complement strand
CCGCATTCGGCCATTTTGTAATCCACAGAGATATCATAATACAAACTTGCAGTCCTTTGTCGCGTTTATTATTTGTATGATCATTTATATGTTGTAAACCTTTGATCCTACACACACATTAGCAGCGTTTCCCAGACTAGCCAAGTCAGGAACATTACAAATTCTCGGCCTTCCATCTCCAGGAGCGGGTCTGGTTTTCTCTTCTCAAAGCAAGCACAACTTTTGGGTGTAAAAATCCAAGGCAGAGGGGACACCCGAAGCAAGGAAGGGGTACCCAAATCCCTGTGGGTCAACTCATCTGCACGGTGGAAGACATGGACACGAGACGCTCTCGAAGAAATGGGTCTAGGTTACCTGCAAGCACTTCAAGCAAGGGTCAATGGTAGGAAAGTGGGCACACGCCGAGAGGCTGGGGCCGCAAAATTGAATGGTTTAACAGAAACAGTCGTTCATGTGGCTACACTCTGAAGACTCTTCTGAGTTGGACTTCATCTGAGATCCCTCCACCTAACACTCACAACAATCCTGCAAGCGTTAGTCATACAGTTCACCACAAGGACAATTCAGTGCAACCATCTCTAGCATCGTCACAAGTAGGCATAAGGAGCAACAACAAGGATGAAAACGCGCATTATTGGAGCCCTCTCCACTCTTTAACAACTAGTCTTCGAGATGTGTAGCGAGGTATATGATTTGAAATTTTGCATTGAGATTTTAGAAAAACACACACCCACAAGCATGCCTTACAGCTACACTCATGAAGTTGTGTTTTCTCATGTGATGGAGGAGGCAAGGGAACCCATCCTACTCCCCTATGTCCAGAATTGGTGCTAGGCATGAAATTCATCTAGGTTTTCTTTTGTTTTTGTCTTGCAGTTTTGAATTTTGTATATCGTTTAATGTTCCTCACTGTCCTCAGTTTTAATTTCAATGGACAAAGTATGTGATCCAGATTTTATGAGCCGAACGAAATGAATATAGATTATCAAAATATGCTTAACACAGAATAACAGATATACAGTAAAACTGGTTTTCTATTCAATAAGGAAATAAGTTGAAACTGTAAAATGTAGCGAAAAACAAGCTTCCTGGAATGGTGTTGGCTTATCTCTGAGAAGAGATGAGACGGCTACGCTCATTCGCAAGAAGATGATTACAGTGAGGCTCTGAAGGCCTTTTTACAATAAACAGAAATGTCAAAAACCCTAGACATCCAAAAACCTAACCCTAGGAGATGAAGCGCCAAAAGTCATGTGGGCCCTGTTTGGGTAAGTTAGTACATCAACTTCACAGGGTCGTAACTTTTGCATACGATCTCTATTTTAGGCGCATGATAGCCTGTTGGAAAGGTATCATCGAGGTGATTCATTTTGGGGGCTCAATCAAAGGATTCAACTATCATTGTGAAGCTCAATCCCGAAAAACCTTCATTTAGGCCCTCAAAATAGCCCCGGAAGTTAAAAACTGCTAAAAATAGTAAATTGTCAAATTTGCCAGACAACTGTTTTGAGCGAGTTAGAAAAGGTGGGTGGCCACTGATATCCACCTAGATCAATCCTCCCTCCTTAGGAAGCAATGATCTCCATTGCGTTGAGTTCCCCCATCAGATGAGGATTTTTTTGTTGAATTTGGCCCCGGGTGAGCCACTTGCCTTGGTGTAGGAGCTACCCTGCTTTGACGACTCGATAAAGTTGGATCCTTTGTTGTCAAGTGTGCTTGATCTGTGTGTACACAATATAATCATTGGATGCATGTTGCATGCAGACAGGGTTGAGCTATGTTGGTGTCAACTGCTCTACTATCTCTGAGGTGTCCAATAATGGTGGGAAATATGGCCGAAGGAGAGCCACGTTGAAGACTCAGTGCAGGCCAAGGAAAGGAGGAATGTTGAGCTCAAAATCATTGTCACCCACAGCCTTGGTGATGGTGTACGGCCTATAACGGAGTGGGCGAAGCTTCCCATGGGGCCTTGTAAGGCATTTTTTCTGCAAGTGCAACCAAACTTTGTCTCCCACCTGAAACTTATGTGGCACCCGATGTTGATCATGGCACTGCTTGTACTTGGCATTAGACTTCTGTAGAATATCATGAACCTGTTGGCGGATGTGTTGGATCTGCTCAATGAACCCGGTGGCTTTGTCAGCTTCTGGTGGAGCAAGGGACAAGTTGGTCGAGGTGGTCGCCAGGGGTAGTGCAACATCCATGGGGCCAAATGGTTGGAATCCCAACCCCACCTGAAAGGGGTTGTGGCCAGTTGAGCTATGGAGGGATTGATTGTAGCTATCTTGGACATAGGGAAGACTCTCATCCCATGTGTGAGGGTGTTTTAAATTGTACATGCACAAGATATGTACGATCATCTGATTGACAACCTCAGTTTGGCCATCTATCTGGGGGTGGAAGGCAGTGGATTTGGTAAGCTTGGTATCCAGCAGTGACCAGAGGCTCGACCAAAATGTGTTGAGGAACCGACTGTCACGATCTGAGATAATGGTTTGTGGGATCCCAAAATGTACCCATACTCATTCGAAGAAGAGCTTGGCAGTGGCTTATGTTGTGATGTTCTTCTTGCAAGTGGATAGAATCGTCGTCTTGGAAAAGCGATCAACAACCACAAAAACACAGTCATTTCCCCTCTTGGTGGACGGGAGGCCTGACATGTAGTCCATTGAGATGGATTCCCATGGCTTGTCAAGAGTATGCAGAGGGGTGTACATGCCATGTTTCTCAGTGGTCGATTTGGCAATAACGCAGGCGGTGCAGGACATGATATACTTGTCGACATCCTGTCGAAGTTTCGACCAATAGAAATGTTTCTACAACATTTCCACTGTCTTTTCGACGCCAAAATGTCCTGCAACCCAACTGTAGTGAGCTTCCCAAATCATCTTTGTGCGCTCACTTGATGGAATGCAAAGATTGCCCAGACGACACAACAACCCATCTTGGAGATGGAAATTAGCGACCACTGAGTTGGCACCCAACATTTGGTAGGTGGTGGAGAAGTCGAGGTCTGTCTCATAGATGTGGGGCCATCCGAAGGTCTCGTCGTCGTAAGAGTCTAGCACCGTGGTGAGTGTCGCGATTGGAGGTCAACTGAGGTAATCAACAACTCGATTGGTACTTCCTGTTTTATATTTGATGTTGAGGTGGAACTGTTGTAAGTATGTGGACCACTTTTGATGGTGGTCATTCTGCAATTTTCCTTGGGTATGAATGAACTGTAGTGGCTTGTGATCAGTGTGGATGACTGTCTCCTTCCCAAGAATGTAATGTCTCCACTGGCGGCAGGCTTGCACAATGGAGTACATTTATTTGTCATAAGTAGGGTACTTACGGACATCATTTGATAGTGTCTCACTATGATATGCCACGGGGTGGCCGTGTTGAGTGAGAACGACGCCCACAACATAGTCTGAAGCATCTGTCTTGATCTCAAATGATGTTGCAGGTCCGGTAATGAAAGTACCGGGGATAAGCAAAAACACTTCTTCAAGTCATCGAAGGCTTGTTGCTGGGATAGGCCCCACACAATTTTTTCCTTACCGCCACTTCTGGTTACTTGGCTGAGGGCCCATGCGATATAAGAGAATCCCAACATGAACCTGCGATAGAAATTGGCGAGGCCCAAGAAGCTCCAAAGTTCAGTGAGTGTGGTTGGGGCTGGCCAATCACGGATGACCTGGATCTTGGCTGAATCCCAAAATGTACCCATACTCGTTCGAAGAAGAGCTTGGCAATGGCTTCTATTGTGATGTTCTTCTTGCAAGTGGCTAGAATTTCCATCTTGGAAAAGTGATCAACAACCACAAAAACACAGTCATTTCCCCTCTTGGTGGACGGGAGGCCCGACATGTAGTCCATTGAGATGGATTCCCATGGCCTGTCAAGAGTATGCAGAGGGGTGTACATGCCCTGTTTCTCAGTGGTCGATTTGGAAATAACGCAGGCGGTGTAGGACCTGATATACTTGTCGACATCCTGTCGAAGTTTCGACCAGTAGAAATGTTTCTCCAGCATTTCCACTGTCTTTTCGACACCAAAGTGTCCTGCAACCCGACTGTAGTGAGCTTCCCAAATCAACTTTGTGCGCTCACTTGATGGAACGCAAAGATTGCCTAGATGACACAACAACCCATCTTGGAGATGGAAATTAGTGACCATTGAGTTGGCACCCAACATTTGGTAGGTGGTGGAGAAGTCAGGGTCTGTCTCGTAGAGGTGGGGTCATCCGGAGGTCTCGTGGTCGTAAGAGTCTAGCATCGTGGTGAGTGTTGCGATTGGAGGTCAGCTGAGGTAATCAACAACTTGATTGGTACTTCTTGTTTTATACTTGATGTTGAGGTGGAACTGTTGTAAGTATGTGGACCACTTTTGATGGCGGTCATTCTGCAATTTTCCTTGGGTCTGCATGAACTATAGTGGCTTGTCATCAGTGTGAATGACTGTCTCTTTCCCAAGAATGTAATGTCTCCACTGGCGGCGGGCTTGCACAATGGAGGACATTTATTGGTCGTAAGTAGGGTACTTATGGACATCATTTGATAGTGTCTCACTATGATATGCCACGGGGTGGCCGTGTTGAGTGAGAACAACGCCCACAACATAGTCTGAAGCATTTGTCTTGATCTCAAAGGGATGTTGCAGGTTCGGTAATAAAAGTATCGGGGATGAGGACAAACACTTCTTCAAGTCATCGAAGGCTTGTTGTTGGGACATGCCCCACACAATTTTTTCCTTATCGCCACCTCTGGTTACTTGGTTGAGGGCCCATGCGATATAAGAGAATCCCAACATGAACCTGCGATAGAAATTGGCGAGGCCCAAGAAGCTCCGAAGTTCAGTGAGTGTGGTTGGGGCTGTCCAATAACGGATGACCTGGATCTTGGTTGGATCCACATGCACACCATGTCGATCAATGATGTAGCCTAAGTAATGGACCCTGTCCATGCCGATGGAGCATTTTTCCAAGTTTGCATATAGTTTGTGTTGTTGTAGGGTGTGCAAAACCTATTGAATATGTTGCAAGTGTTTCGCCCAAGTCTTGATGTAGATGAGGATATCATCCAGATACACCACTACAAAATTATTGGTGAAAGGTCATAGGATATCGTCTATCATCCTCATAAAAGTAGCTGGAGCATTTGTCAAACCAAAGGGCATGACCAGCCATTCAAAAAGACCTTCTTTTGACTTGAAGGCGGTCTTCCATACATCTGATTGTTCTATTGGGACCTGGTGGTAGCCAGACTTCAGATCAATCTTACTGAAGTATTTGGCCCCCATGAGTTGATCAAGGAGGTCGTTGATTCAGGGAATCGGGTATCGGTTTCGAACTATGATTTTATTTAGAACCTGATAATCAATGCAAAGTTGCCAGGTCCCGTCTTTCTTCTACACCATCACGATTGGGCTCCCACAAGGCAATGAGCTGGGACATATGTGCCCCTTGTGGAGCAGTTCTTGGATCTGCCTCTTGATCTCCTCGTTTTCTAATAGAGAGCAGTGGTAGACTAGCCCATTGGGTAGCGATGCGCATGGGGTCAGATCGATGGGATGCTTGACCTGGCAGTGCAGAGGTACCCCGGTAGGAGAGGAGAAGATATCTGAGTATTATTCCACAACCTTATCCACTTGCTTCTGTTGTGTGGAGAGATCGACCGCAAAGGCCCTGGATGTGGCTGCGATCTTTCACTCACTATGAGAGTGAATCACGAAGAAGACAAATTTCTCGGTCTGAGAGGTGACCTTCCTGCATTGCTTGGCAAAGATTAAGGAAATAACACTAGGAGGGAATGCCTCAGGTATCCTGTACAATTTCCTGTTCAAAGTAATAATAACACTACTAGGCCTAAACTCATATACAACATGGCGTTTCCATAAATAAGGTTGGCATAAGGAATCCTTGCACTTTTCTTCAATCTTGTTGACCTGCTTCTGTTTGACAGAAGGTGCTTGGACTAAGGCTGGAGTGTTCTTTTGTTCACCTTTTGAACAGACATGAAGAAGCTGAATTTTGTAGTATGAGATACTACCTTGTGGCACTGTTTAGGTGGGACAATAGTTGGAACTACCTCTGGTATCTTGTAGAGATGACACCCCAGAGTAACAATGAAACTATGAGGTCAAGACACATAAATAACATGGTGCTTACACATATATGGTTGGCCAAATGAAACATCACAGACATCCAGTGGGGCAACATCACATAATACCTCATCCTTGAAGGGTTGGATGTAATATGACAATCGACGCTGCTGGTTGACAAAAAGGTCTTGTCCCTAGCGAAGCCACCCGATGTTGTATGGCTACGGGTGTCGTGTTGTCGACAATCCCAACTGTTTGACGACCTCTGCTGAGATAAGGTTCTTCTGGCTTCCGCTATCAACAATAAAATGAAGTGGGGTCCACTTCACCCACATTTGTGAATGAAAAAGGCGCTCCCCCTCTTCATGATCTGTTGGTTCTTCTAGCTGAATTGTTGCGGTCATGACAATAGTAGTGGGGTATGCATCGATGATCTGTCTTTTCCCATTATTTTCTTAATCAGATTTTGAATCGGGGTTCGAATCCTTGTGTTTGATCTCAGCCACCAATGATTGTTTAGAACGACATTCATCAGTGTTGTGCCAGGGGATTTTGTGGAATTCGCACCACTTTCCAGTGTCCTTCTTCGTCTTTCTATTACCCTTCCTTTCATATGGCTTGGGATGGTTTCCTGCAAGTTGTTTGTTAGGGTCGTCTTTATCATGCTTTGATTGTTGTGGATTTACAGACCTGAACTCCCATTTGTTCTAGTGCCTAAATTTCTGCTCGATTTTGATAGCATATCGATAGGCAACTCCAAGTGATGAGATGTCCAGGAAATCCATTTTGGTTTAGATGTACCTATGCAGAGCTCTGCGGTATTTCAGAACGAGATGTCGCTTGTAGTCTTTGATACCATCTCGATGCATAAGGTATGGAAAGTATTTGTGAACTACGACATTGTTTGCCCCCTCTCTTGTCGTAGTGTGGTCCATCTCACGTACTCGTCGTCATAGTTACCAACATGGTAATACTATGCCTTGACCGCATCCACAAAAAAATCCCAAGTGGGCTCGACCCCATATATTTCACAATCCTCTATGGAAATTTGCTCCCAGTAACTTTCCCACCAATGTTTTACATAGGGGAGAGCCTTAAGGAGACTGAAGGTGATCTTTTCCTGTCGAAAAAATTGTGAACAGAGAAATAACCTTATAGCAGATTTAACCATTTTTCTAGGGCATCCGCATCTATATGTCCTTCAAATACGGGTGTTGATATTATGGTAGCTACAGGAGGTATTAAACTCCATGTGTAACCTTTGGCTAGAATAGAATATTCTGGAAGCAAGAGAAACCCTAAACAAATGTATAGAAACTCTAGAAGACAAGTCGACTCAGTAAAATTAATATTAAATTATTAGATTCTAAAAGGACAAGTCGACCCAAACAAGTAACAAGAACCACTATAAATAAGAGATGATCTAGCTCATTTGTACACACATACTTCACACACTCTCTTAGTCAAGTTTGGCGCAAGTTTGGAGCTGCAGGTGCAAGGATTGAAGGTGAATCTTCTGGGATGGTTCTTGGTCTCTCTCTCTCTAGTGCCATATAGCCTAAGATGTGTGCCCTATCCTCTAGTATCTCTTGGTGGTGTTCTTGGTGATGGTTCTTGGTGGTATTCTTGGTAAGTGCAACTGCAACTGTTGTAGCTGAGTAATGTTCTTGTTCTGTTGCTTTGGGAATTTCTGTTTGGTGAGATATCTTTGGAGAAAGATCAGCTCTCTTGGTTCTAGTGTTGCTTCTAGAATCATTCAATCTATAAAAGGTTATGGTTCTCGGGGGTGGCTGCATGCCTATGGTAGGGTGACAATAATGATATTGTCTATGGTAAAATGAGTACATCTCTTTAATTCTAACAACAAGAATATCAAAATTAACTTGTACCTTGAAAGGAGAGGTGCTTCCAAAGTGGTTGTTTGATGAATATGAACCTGTTGTTATTGGCAGGTGTTGAAGGATGTGGGAAAAATTCTCCATCATTTCGTCCCTCTGTCGCGTGAGAGCTTGCTCAAGCAACAAATTAATAGAATCTTCTGCTCCATCGTTTTTTTTTCTTCCGCTATGGAGAGTTTCTTGGGCGTGCGAGAGAAATTGTCCTCAAGAGAGACAAGCTCGAGACCCAACTTGTTATACTTGGACCTCGTCGGGGACATGCACTTAAAAACGATCAAGAGCAACCTGGCTCTGATACCACTAATCCAGATTATTCTTGGCACGAAATGAGAGCGGAGATATAACACAGAAATATACAAAGATATTGCAAGAGAGACAATAATATAACAAATATATATAAGATATATAAAAAGATGCACAGATATACAATAATACACAATTTCTGTTACTGAGTGAAATGTACGAAACTATAGAAATACACAGTGAAAGACTCGCTAGAATGGTGGCAAATTATCTCTGAAAAGAGATGTGACGGCTACTCGCATTCGCTAGAAAATCGATTACAATGAGGCTCTAAAGGATGTTTTAACATAAAGAAAATCCAAAACCCTAACCCCATAAGATGAAAATCCGACAGTTTTGTGGACCCCATTTTGGGTAGTTTGGTGTATCAACTTCCCGAGGCATAACTTTGGCATACGATCTCCATTTAGGGTGCATGATATGGAAATATATCCTCGAGGAGATTCATTTTGGGGGCTCAAACGAAGCCTTTGGCTATTATTGAGGTGCTATGTCCCAAAAAAACTTCATTTAGGCCCTCAAAATGGCCCCAAAAGTTTAGGAACCGAAAAAACTGCTAAAAATAGTAAATTGCCATATGACCGTTTGGAGCTAGTTGGAATAGGTGGGTGGCCACCGATATCCACCTGGATCAATCCTCCCTCCTTAGAAATCAATGGTGTCTATTGCGTTGAGTGCCCGGGGGAGAGGGAAAAACGTTTGTTGAATGTAGATCTTGATGAGCTACTTTCCTTGTTGGAGAAGTTGCGTTGCTTAGCTTGTTGAAGGTTGTCACGAACCTATGGCTGGAAGGGTTAGTTCTTTTTAACTAGTCTGGCTACATGGGATGACTATGTGCAGAAGGAATCCTTGCACTTTACTTCAATCTTGTCGACCTGATTTTGTTGGACATAAGGTGCTTGGACTAAGGTTGCAGTGGTTGTGGTGTTCTTCTGTTCACCTTTTGAACAGACTGTGAAGAAGTTGAATTTTGTAGTATGAGATACTACCCTGCGACACTGTTTAGGTGGGACAGTAGTTGGAACTACCTTTGGTATCTTGTAGAGATGATCCCTCAGAATAACAATGACACTACAGGGTCGAGACTCATAAATAACATGGTGCTTCCACATATATGACTGGCCCAATGGAACATCATAGACATCCAGTGGGGAAACATCACATAATACATCATCTTTTAAGGGCTTGATGTCGTACGACAATCGACACTATTGGCTGACACAAAGGTCTCTTCCCTAACGAAGCCACCCAATGTTGTATGGCTGCGGGTGTGGTGTTGTTGACAATCACAATTGTTTGACGACCTTTGCTGAGATGAGATTCTTCTGACTTCCGCTATCAACAATAAAATGCAGTGGGGTCCACTTCACCCACATTTGTGAATGAAAAAGGATTCCCCCCTCTTCACGACCTCCTGGTTCTTCTGGCTGATTTGTTGTGGTCGTGACAGTAGTAGTGGGGTCTGCGTCGATGATCTGTCTTTTCCCATTATTTTCTGAATCAGATTTTGAATCGGGGTTCAGCTCCTTGTGTTTGATCTCATCCACCAAAGACTGTTTTGAGCGACATTCATTAGTGTTGTGCTAGGGGCTTTTGTGGAAATCGCACCACTTTCCAGTGTCTTTCTTCATATATCTATTACCCTTCCTTTCATATCGCTTGGGCTAGTTTTTTGCAGGTTATTTGTTAGGGTCATCTTTATCATGCTTTGATTGTTGTGGATTTTTAGACCCGAACTCCCGTTTGTTCTAGTGCCTAAATTTCTGCTCGATTTTGACAGCATATCAATAGGCAACTCCAAGTGATGAGATGTCCAGGAAATCCATTTCGGTTTGGATGTACCTGTGCAAATCCCTACGGTATTTCAGAACCAAATGTCGCTCGTAGTTTTTGATACCCAACTTGGTGCGCAAAGTATGGAAAGTATTTGTGAACTCTGACATTGTTTTCCCCCTCTTTTGTCGTAGTGTGGTTCATCTCATGTACTGGTCGACATAGTTACCAACATGGTAATACTACTCCTTGATTGCATCCCTAAAAAAATCCCAAGTAGGCTCAACCCCATATATTTTGGACTCCTCTGTGGAACTTTGCTCCCAGGAAGTTTCCCACCAATGTTTGACATAGGGGAGAGCCTTAAGGAGTGCAAAGGTGATCTTTTCCCTGTCGGAAAAATTGTGAACAAAGAAATAACCTTATGGCATATTTAACCATTTTTCTCGGGCATCCGCATCTCTCTGTCCTTCAAATACAGGTGTTGATATTATGGTAGTTGTGAGAGGTATTAACTTCCATGTGTAACATTTGGCTATAATATAATATTCAGGAAGAAAAATAAACCCTAAACATATGTGTAGAAACCCTAGAAGACAAGTCGGCTCAGTAAAAGAATTAATGTTAAATAATTAGATTCTAAAAGGACAAGTCGACCCAAACAAGAGACAAGAACCATTATAAATAAGAGATGATCTAGCTCATTTGTACACACACACTTCACACACTCTCTCAGTCAAGTTTGGCCCAAGTTTGGAGCTGCAGCTGTAAGGATGGAAGGTGAATCTTCTGGTATGGTTCTTGGTCTCTCTCTCTAGCGCCATATAGCCTAAGATCTGTGCCCTATCCTTTGGTATCTCTTGTTGGTGTTCTTGGTCATGGTTCTTGGTGGTAGTCTTGGTAAGTGCAAATGTTGCAGCTGAGTATTGTTCTTGTTTTGTGGCTTTGGGACTTTCTATTTGGTGACATATCTTTGGAGAAAGATGAGCTCTCTTGGTATCTGTTGGTTCTAGTGCTACTTCCAGAATCATTCTATCCAGAAAAGGTTATGGTGCTCAAGGGTGGCTGCATTCCTATGGTTGGGTGACAATAATGCTATTGTCTATGGTAAACTGAGCACATCTCTTTAATTCTAACAACATGAATATCAAAATAAACTTGTACCTTGAAAGGCGAGGTGTCTCCAAAGTGGTCGTTTGATGAATATGCACTTAGTGTTATCGGTAGGCGTTGAATGATGTGGGAAATATTCTCGATCATTTCATCCCTATATCGGATGAGAGCTTGCTCAAGCAACATATTAATAGAATCTTATGCTCCATTGTTTTTCTTTTCTTCCACCATGGAGAGTTTTTTGGGCGTGCAAGAGCGATTGTCCTCAAGAGAGACAAGCTCAAGACCCAACTTGCTATATTCAGACCTCGTCGGGGACATGCACTGAAAAATGATCAAGAGCAACATGGCTCTGATACCACTGACCCAGATTATTCTCGGCACGAAATGAGAGCGGAGATATAACACAAAAATATACAAAGATATTGCAAGAGAGCCAATAATATAACAAAGATATATAAAAAGACACACATATATACAGGCATACACAATTTTTGTTAATGAGTTAAATGTACAAAACTATAAAAATACAGATTGAAAGACTCGTTAGAATGGTGGCAACTTATCTTTGAAAAGAGATGCGACAGCTACTCACATTCGTAAGAAGACCGATTACAATGAGGCTCTAAAGGCCTTTTTGACATAAAGAAAATCCAAAACCCTAACCCCGGAAGATGAAAAACCAATAGTTTTGTGGACCTCGTTTTTGGTAGTTTGGTGTATCAACTTCTCAGGGGCGTAACTTTGGCATACGATCTCCATCTAGGGTGCATGATATGGAAAGGTATCTTCGAGGAGATTCAATTTGTGGGCTCAATCGATGCTCTATCCCAAAAAAACTTCATTTAGGCCCTCAAAATGGCCCCAGAAGTTTAGGAACCAAAAAACTACTAAAAATAGTAAATTTCCATATGACTTTTTGGAGCCAGTTGGAATAGGTGGGTGGCCACCGATATCCACTTGGATCAATCCTCCCTCCTTAGGAAGAAATGGTCTCCATTGCGTTGAGTGCCCGGGGGAGAGGGAAAAGTGTTTGCTGAATCTGGATCTTGATGAGCTACTTTCCTTGCTGGAGAAGTTGCGTTGCTTAGCTTGTTGAAGGTTGTCACAAACCGGTTGCTGGAAGGGTTGTATCTTTTTAACCAGTCTGGATACATGGGATGACTATGTGCAGAAGGAATCCTTCCACTTTGCTTGAATCTTTTTGACCTGCTTTTATTGGACAGAAGGTGCTTGGAATGAGGCTGCAGTGGTTGCCGTGTTCTTATGTTCACCTTTTTAACAGACTATGAAGAAGCTGAATTTTGTAGTATGAGATACTACCTTGCGACACTATTTAGGTGGGACAATAGTTGAAACTACCTCTGGTATCTTGTAGAGATGACCCCCTAGAGTAACAATGACACTACGGTGTCGAGACTCATAAATAGCATGGTGCTTCCACATGTATGGTTGGCCCAACGAAACATCACAGACATCCATTGTGGAAACATCACATAATACCTCATCCTTGAATGGTTGGATTTCGTATGACAATCAAAACTGTTGGCTGACACGAAGGTCTCATCCTTAGCGAAACCACCCGATGTTGTATCGTTGTGGGTGTGGTGTTGTTAACAATCCCAACTATATGACGACCTTTGCTGAGATGAGGTTCTTCTGGCTTCCACTATCAACAATAAAATGCAGCAGGGTCCCCTTCACCCACATTTGTGAATGAAAAAGGCGCTCTCCCTCTTCAGGATATGTTGGTTCTTCTGGCTAAATTGTGGCGGTCGTTACAGTAGCAATGGGGTTTGTGTTGATGATATGTCTTTTCCCATTATTTTCTGAATCAAATTTTGTATCGGGGTTCGGCTCCTTGTGTTTGATCTCAACCACCAATGATTGTTTTAAGCGACATTCATCAGTGTTGTGCTAGGGGATTTTGTGGAAATCGCACCTCTTTCCAGTGTCCTTCTTCGTCTTTCCGTTACCCTTAATTTCCTATGGCTTGGGATGGTTTTCTGGAGGTTGTTTGTTAGGGTCATCTTTATCATGGTTTGATTTTTGTGGATTTGCAGACCCAAACTCTCGTTTGTTCCAGTGCCTAAATTTCTGCTCGATTTTGACGTCAAATCGATAGGCAACTCTAAGTGATGAGATGTCCAGAAAATCCATTTCGGTTTGGATGTACCTATGCAGAGGCTCACATTATTTCAGAACTAGATGTCGCTCGTAGTATTTGATACCTATATTGGTGCACAAGGTGTGGAAAGTATTTTGAACTCCAACATTGTTTTCCCCCTCGCTTGTCGTAGTGTGGTCCATCTCATGTACTGCTCTTCATAGTTACCAACAAGGTAATACTGCTCCTTGACCGCATCCACAAAAAAATCCCAAGTGGGCTCGACCACATATGTTCCAGACTCCTCTATGGAACTTTGCTCCCAGTAAGTTTCCCACCAATGTTTGACATAGGGGAGAGCCTTAAGGAGTGCAAAGGTGATATTTTCCTTATCGGAAAAATTGTGAACATAGAAATAACCATCTAGTAGATTTAACCATTTTTCTAGGGCATCTGCATCTCTTGGTCCTTCAAATATGGGTGTTGATATTATGGTAGTTGCGGGAGGTATTAACCTCCATGTGTAACCTTGCTAGAATAGAATATTTTGGAAGCAAAAGAAACCCTAAACAGATGTGTAGAAACCCTAGAAGACAAGTCGGCTCAGTAAGATAATTAATATTAAAGTATTAGATTCTAAAAGGACAAGTCGGCCCAGAGAAGTGACAAGAACCATTATAAATAAGAGATTATCTAACTCATTTGTACACACACACTTCACACTCTCTCTTAGTCAAGTTTGGTGCAAGTTTGGCGCTGCAACTGTAAGGATGGAAGGTGAATCTTTTGGGATGGTTCTTCGTCTCTCTCTCTAGCACCATATAGCCTAAGATGTGCGCCCTATTCTCTAGTATCTCTTGGTGGTGTTCTTGGTGATGGTTCTTGGTGGTATTCTTAGTAAGTGCAACTGCAACAACTGCTACAATTGCAACTACTACAGATGAGTATTTTTCTTATTTTTTGTCTTAGGGACTTTCTGCTTGGTGAGATATCTTTGGAGAAATATGAGCTCTCTTGGTTATCTGTTGGTTCAAGTGTTGCTTCTGGAATCATTCTATCTAGAAAGGGTTATTTTGCTCGGGGGTGGCTGCATGCCTATGGTTGGGTGACAAAGTGATATTATCTATGGTAAAATGAGTACATCTATTTAATTCTAACAATAGGAATATCAAAATTAACTCGTACCTTGAAAGGTGAGTTGCCTCCAAAGTGGCCATTTGATGAAGATGCACCTGTTGTTATCGATAGGCGTTGAAGGATGTGGGAAAAATTCTCCATCATTTCGTCCCTCTATCGTGTGAGAGCTTGCTCAAGCAACAAATTAATAGAATCTTATACTCCGTCATTTTTCTTTTCTTCAACCATGGAGAGTTTCTTAGGCGTGTGAGAGCGATTGTCCTCAAGAGAGACAAGATCGAGACCCAACTTGCTATACTCAGACCTCGTTGGGGACATGCACTGAAAAACGAACAAGAGCAACCTAACTCTGATACCACTAATCTAGATTATTCTCGGCACGAAATGAAAGTGGAGATATAACACAAAAATATACAAAGATATTGCAAGAGAGCCAATAATATAACATAGATATATCAGATATATAAAAAGAGACACAGATATACAATAATACACAATTTATGTTAATGAGTGAAATGTACGAAACTAAAGAAATACAGAGTGAAAGACTCGCTAGAATGGTGGCAACTTATCTCTAAAAGGAGATGTGACGGCTACTCGCATTCACCAGAAGATTGATTACAATGAGACTCTAAAGGCCTTTTTAACATAAAGAAAATCCAAAACCCTAACCCCGGAAGATGAAAAGCCAACAATTTTGTGGACCCTGTTTTGGGTAGTTTGGTGTATCAACTTCCCCGAGGCGTAACTTTGGCATATGATCTCTGTTTGGGGCGCATGATATGGAAAGGTATCATCAAGGAGATTCATTTTTGGGGCTCAATCGAAGCCTTTGGCTATTATTGAGGTGCTCTATCCCAAAACAACTTCATTTAGGCCCTCAAAATGGCCCCAGAAGTTTAGGAACTGAAAAACTGCTAAAAATAGTAAATTTTCGTATGAGTGTTTGGATCCAGTTGGAATAGGTGGTTGACCACAGATATCCACCTGGATGAATCCTCCCTCCTTAGGAAGCAATGGTATCCATTGCGTTGAGTGCCTGGGGGAGATGGAAAAACGTTTACTGAAACTGAATCTTGATGAGCTACTTTCCTTGCTGGAGAAGTTGCGTTGCTTAGCTTGATGAAGGTTGTCACAAACCTGTGGTTGGAAGGGTTGGACCTTTTTAACTAGTCTAGCTACATGGGATGACTATGTGTAGAAGGAATCCTTGCACTTTTCTTCAATCTTGTCAACTTGCTTCTGTTGGATAGAAGGTGCGTGGACTGAGGCCGCAGTGGTTGCAGTGTTCTTGTGTTCACCTTTTGAATAGACTGTGAAGAAGCTGAATTTTGTCGTATGAGATATTACCTTGTGACACTGTTTAGGTGGGACAATAGTTGGAACTACTTCTGGTATCTTATAGAGATGATCCCCCAGAGTAACAATGACACTATAGGGTCGAGACTCATAAATAACATGGTGCTTCCACATATATGGTTGGCCCAACGGAACATTATAGACATCCAGTGGGGCAACATCACATAATACCTCATCCTTGAAGGGATATATGTCATATGACAATCGACATTGCTGGCTGACACAGAGGTCTCATCCCTAGTGAAGCCACCCGATGTTGTATGGTTACGGGTGTGGTGTTGTCGAAAATCCCAACTATTTGATGACCACTACTGAGATGAGGTTATTCTAGTTTTTGTTATCAACAATAAAATGTAGCAGGGGTCCCTTCACCTATATTTGTGAATGAAAAAGATGCCCCCCCTCTTCATGATCTGCTGGTTCTTTTGGCCGAATTGTTGCAGTCGTGACTGTAGCAGTGGGTTCTGCGTCGATGATCTGTGTTTTCCCATTATTTTCTGAATCATATTTTGAATCGAGGTTTGGCTCCTTGTCTTTGATCTCAACCACCGATGATTGTTTTGAGTGAAACTCATTAGTGTTGTGCCAGGGGATTTTGTGGAAATCGCACCACTTTCCAGTGTCCTTCTTCATCTTTTTATTACCCTTCCTTTCATATGGCTTGGGATGGTTTTCTAGAGATTGTTTGTTAGGGTCGTCTTTATCATGCTTTGATTGTTTCATATTTGTAAACCCGAACTCCCGTTTGTTTTAGTGCCTAAATTTCTGCTCAATTTTGACAACATATCATTAGGAAGCTCCAAGTGATGAGATGTCCAGGAAATCCATTTCGGTTTGTATGTACGTATGCAGAGCCTCGCGGTATTTTAGAACCAGATGTCACTCGTAGTCTTTAATACCCAGCTTGGTGCTCAAGGTATGGAAATTATTTGTGAACTCCGACACTGTTTTGCCCCCTCTTTTGTCGTAGTGTGGTCCATCTCATGTATTGTTCGTCATAGTTACTAATAGGCTAATACTGCTCCTTGACCCCATCCACAAAAAAATCCCAAGTAGGCTCAACCCCATATATTTCTGACTCCTCTGTAGAACTTTGCTACCAGTAAGTTTCCCACCAATGTTTGACATAGGGAAGGGCCTTAAGGAGTGTGAAGGTGATCTTTTCATGTCGGAAAAATTGTGAATAGAGAAATAACCTTTTAGCAGATTTAACCATTTTTCTAGGGCATCCACATCTAGTTGTCCTTCAAATACGGGTGTTAATATTATGGTAGTTGCGGGAGGTATTAAACTCCATGTGTAACCTTTGGCTAGAATAGAATATTCCGAAAGCAAGAGAAACCCTAAACAGATTTGTAGAAACACTAGAAGACAAGTCGGCTCAGTAAAATAATTAATATTAAAGTATTAGATTATAAAAGGACAAGTCGGCCGAGACAAGTGACAAGAACCACTATAAATAAGAGATGATCTAGCTCATTTCTACACACAAAAAAATCCCAAGTGGGCTTGACCCCATATATTCCAGACTCCTCTGTGGAACTTTTCTCCTAGTAACTTTCCCACCAATGTTTGACATAGGGGAGAGCCTTAAGGAGTGCGAAGGTGATCTTTTCCCTGTCGGAAAAATTGTGAACAAAGAAATAACCTTCTAGCAAATTTAACCATTTTCTAGGGCATCCACATATATATGTCCTTCAAATACGAGAATATCAAAATTAACTTGTACCTTGAAAGGTGAGGTGCCTCCAAAGTGGTCGTTTGATGAAGATGCACTTGTTGTTATCGATAGGCATTGAAGGATGTGGGCAAAATTCTCCATCATTTCGTCCTTCTGTCATGTGAGAGCTTGCTCAAGCATTAATTAATAGAATCTTTTGCTCCGTCGTTTTTATTTTCTTCCACCATGGAGGGTTTCTTGTGTGTGAGAGAACGATTGTCCTCAAGAGAGACAAGCTCGAGACCCAACTTGCTATACTCGAACCTCGTTAGGGACATGCACTAAAAAACGATCAAGAGTAACCTGGCTCTGATACAACCGATCCAAATGATTTTTGACACGAAATGAGAGCAGAGATATAAAATAGAAATATACAGAGATATTGCAAGAGAGCCAATAATATAACAGAGATATATCGGATATATAAAAAGAGGCACAAATATACAGTAATGCACAATTTCTATTAATGGCGAAATGTACAAAACTGTAGAAATACAGAGTGAAAGACTTGCTAGAATGGTGGAAACTTATCTCTGAGAAGAGATGTGACGGCTACTCGCATTCACTGGAAGATCGATTACAATGAGGCTCTAAAGACCTTTTAACATAAAGAAAATCCAAAACCCTGACCCCGAAAGATGAAAATCCAACAATTTTATGGACCTCATTTTGGGTAGTTTGGTATATCAACTTCCAGGAGGCATAACTTTGGCATACAATCTTTGTTTGGGGCACAAGACATCTTGTTGGAAAGGTATCGTCGAGGAGATTCATTTTGGGGGCTCAATCAAAGCCATAGGCCATCATTGAGGTGCTCGATCTCAAAAAAAAATTCATTTAGGCCCTCAAAATGGCCCCAAAAGTTTAGAGCTCGAAAAACTGCTAAAAATAGTAAATTGCCATATAACTATTTGGAGCCAGTTGGAATAGGTGGGTGGCCACTGATATCCACCTGGATCAGATATAGGCCATATTGTTGATAAAATTTGTAGAGTGAGGCAAGGGAGTATACATGAAGAAACCCAGTGGAGAATTTGACCAAATTATAAAGGGCTTTGAATGAGGATGCAAAAACAGGCCGAAATTTACTATTTCAGGATATGTTTTGTAGCTTTTCGGGATCTCCAGAGGAGGAAAAGGGATCCTAGATCACAAATCTAGAAAATTTAATTTATCCTTCTCAAGAATCCATACAACTTTGTCTTATTGAAGTTTTCTCAATTTTGCTCTATTTGGTAG
Organism: Picea sitchensis; assembly: GCA_010110895.2. Lineage (NCBI taxonomy): Eukaryota > Viridiplantae > Streptophyta > Pinopsida > Pinales > Pinaceae > Picea > Picea sitchensis. The sequence continues at coordinate 4,621 of SNQJ01S0149744.1, read as the reverse complement.
ATGACAGTTTTTGCAAAAAATTATGAGTTTGGAGAAAATGTAAAAAGAACAAAGTTGTCATTTCCATATTGGTGCAGGATTTGCTAAAAGAATCATATTTACAATTTGAAGTTTGTTGTGTACTCACCATCACTAGTATTATTAATGCATGATACAAGAGTTTTTTTGGTTCTCGCTAAATTTTCTTCTGCATTTGGCAAAATTAGGCCTTTGGGTTAGATTGCACCAGTGAGGAAAGGGCACAATTGAGTAGAGATGGAAAATCCAGAGAACCATATCTTTCATCTCAGAACTCAAAATGACACATGGGTATGATCATTGGAAAGTTGATTCAGAAGAGATTATGTCGGAAGACTCTGAACTTGGATTATTGCATCTGTTTTCTTCATAAATTGTGAAGAAAAAGGACTTGTAACCTCATTTGGTAAAAACAATTACTATGTGCATAAATTCTAGAATTTAAAAGAAATGCTACATGAATGGAAATAAAGCGTGTCTCACAATATTATGTGTATTTACGCTTCTGGAAAAGTCAGTCGTACATCCCGAACAACTCAAATTCAGGATTGAAGAGCAAACATGGAAGATGCACAGGGAACTTACAACCACGAAGAAGAAGTGAAAGGTATGTATATTAGATAGGGAAATGCAGAAACAAAGTTCAATGAGCATAGAGGTAGAATGGAGATAGTATATTTGGTAGAGACTATGAAAAGTTTGAGGATGGAAGTGTAGAGCTACGGAGCTAATAATGAGAGGATAGTAAGTGCTCAAGAAGAAAAAAAATCATATAAACACTTAGCTACGACATAGTCTAAACCAATAGCAAAGACAAATTAAAAATGGATCGGGATTGAGACATGAGGAAGAAGGTATACCTCATGCAAGGAGGGAGAAATACAAAAGATCTAGGCACTCAAAAAGTGTTAGTAGAACTCACATACAACATTATTCACCCACTTGTTCAACTAGGAAACTATAGTCATTTGTAGAATCATAAAGAAGCCCGAAAATGTCCCCTGTCGGAAATCAAAGGAGATGGCATGAATTGGACAGTTTGCAAGGGGAGTTTAGGAAGCTTGAGCCACCAAATTTTGATGGAGAAAATAATAAGTGAGAAGAGGCTGAGACTTGGTTGCTTGGAATCAGAAAATACTTTCAGCTAAATAATTATTCATCCAACTTGGAAGCAAGGATTGTCATCGACCATCTTTAAGGGAAAGATTTTATGTGGTGGGACTAATTGAAGCAAGTCAACACATTAATGAAGATAAGGTCACTTGGAGGTAGTTTAAAGTTATTTCCAACAACACTACCTTTCATAGCATTATTATGAAAAGAAGATGCAAGAGTTCTTTGAGCTCAAGCTAGGGAACATGACCAGGAGGAATACAAGAATAAATTCTTGGAGCTGCCAATTTATGTGGGTTTTATCAAGGAGGAAAAGGTTAAAATTTAGAGGTTCTTATGTAGACTACGATCATTCTATAGAGATAAGATTTAGTTTTATGAACCTAAGACACCGGAGGAGGCCATTAGGAAGGCCAAGTACTTATATGAGAAAAACATGAGAAGAGTAATGGTGTTGAAATCTTGGAGAGATAAGAAGAATAATAAAATGGATCAAATGAAGAAAGGATTCAAACCACCTTTCTTCGTGAACAAATTTCATTCTTATCAATGAGGACAACAAGCTCAAAGTGACTCCAAGATGGAAGAATCTTTGGGAAAAAGAGAAAGACAACTAATTAAATGTTGAGGATGTAAGGGGGATGATATGTATATGGATTTCCCCCTTAGAGTGGACATGGTGATGGTTGTTCACACCATTCAAGAAGCCGCTATTGTAGAAGATGTGGGTATAAGTGTTCCAATGATATATGCAACCTTAGAGAATCGACAGGCAAAACATCAATCTCACATGATTGAGGTGGACGGTAAGATTATCAATCAACCCATTGTAATTTTAATTGACTCTAGATAAAGTCATAGTTACATTGATCCTAATATAGTGAATAGATTTCATTTGAAGAGGAATAATCTTGAAAAATCATGGTTGGTACAGTTAGCCACTAGGACCAAAAGAAGAATTAACGAGATTGTTAGGAGTTATTCCATAGACCTTAACAAAGTGAACACTGTTGTAGATTTGAATATCATACCATTGAGATATTATGATATCTTAACTGGAATGGATTGGTTGGACGAACATCATGTTGTGCTAGATTGTCATAAGAAGATGTTTACATCTATTACTGAAGAAGGAAAATAGAGCTTAGTGAAAGGGATTCCAAGACCCATTTCTATATGGGAAATGTTAGCCTTACAGCTAAAGAGGTACTTCATAAAAGGTTGTCAATTGTTTGCAACACATGTGGAAGAGCCGACTAGGGGAAAAGGTCCAAGTCTTGAAGATTTTTCAGTGTTGCAAGAGTACAAAGATGTATTTGGAGAGATATCAGGTTTCCCACCCAAGAGAGGCATAGACTTCTCTATTGATTTAATGCCTAGAGTTGCCCTGGTAACCAAAACTCTTTAAAGAATGAGCACTCTAGAATTGAAATAATTGCAAATGCAACTAGAATAATTGTCGAAAAAAGGCTACATGCGCCCAAGTGTCTCACCTTAGGGAGCGCCGGTATTATTTATGATGAAGAAGGATGGAACCTTAAGGTTGTGCATTGATTTCAGGTAGCTGAATAAAGCTACAATGAAGAACACTCACCCTCTCCCAGGAATTGATGACCTCTTCGATCAACGAAAAGGAGCAAAGGAATTTTTCAAGATAGACCTTAGATCAAGGTAGCATAAGGTGAGAATTAAATATGAAGATATTATCAAGAGAACTTTTAGAACTAGGTATGGGCAATATGGGTTTGTAGTGGTGTTGTTTGGATTGACAAATGCACCAATTGTCTTTATATGCTTGATGAATGGCATATTTAGGAATTACTTGGATAATTTTGTGATAGTATTTTTGGATGACATACTTATCTATTTAAAGTTAGAGGAAGAGCATGAGCAACACTTGAGGATGGTGCTACATGTGTTAAGGGAGCATCAAGTGTATTCCAAGCTAATCAAATGCTCATTTTATCAAAAGCAGATCCACTATTTGGGTGACAACATCTCAAAGGAAGGCATAGTCGTGGATACAGAGAATATTGAGGCAATCAGAGGATGGCCAACAACAAGGAATGTCACATAAGTCATATCTTTTATGGGACTTGCTAGATATTACAGGAGGTTTATAAATGGTTTTTCCAAGATTGCACATCCCATCAATTCTCTACAAAAGAATGGGATAAACTTTGAATGGACTTCCAACTGTGAAGAAAATTTCCAGCTCTTGAAGAAATTATTAACTAGTGCACCTATTTTAAAGTTTGTATATCCAAGTGAGGATTTTGTAGTGTTCACAAATGCCTACAAAGAAGGAATTAGTGGAGTCATTACCCAAAATAGGCATGTAATATGTTATGAATCCAAGAAGCTGAAGGAGCATGAAAGACACTATGCCACACATGATTTGGAACTTGTTGCTATAGTCCATGCACTGATGGATAGACCAGGATATACCATACTGGTCTAAAGTATTTGTTTGAGTAACAAACTCTGAATACCAGGAAAACTAGATGGTTAGAATTTTTGAGGGAATATGACTTTGATACAAAATATATCAAAAGGAAGGAGAATAAGGTTGTTGATTCACTCAATAGGAGGGTGCATGAGATATATGCTACAACCATTAGCATATACACGTCATATTTAAAGAGAATAATTTTAAAGGCCATTGTTGTATATGAACATTACCTACATGTCAAAGAAGACTTACAACAGGAAAAGGTATAGCCAAAGTACAAAGAGTATGAGCAAGAAGATGATGGAATATTACTACATAAAAAAAGAGTGTATGTTCCTAATTCAAATGAATTAAGGAATGTGGTGTTAAAAGAGATGCATAGTGTTCCATATGCTGGACACCTACACTATCGAAAGACCATTGCAACAAAAAAGAGCCAATATTTTTGGCCAGACATGAAGAAGGATGTGGTTGATTACATAGCTAGATGCATGGAATGTGAAAGGTTGAAGGCTAAACATGGACACCCAATAGGTTTTGTACAACCATTTCCCATTTCTGAATGGAAATAAGAGATTGTCACCATCGACTTCGTCACCGAGTTGCCTTAGATAGTGAGGCAATGCGTTTCAATAATGGTGGTGGTGGACAAGTTGACCAAGGTTTCACATTCTATTCCAACCAAGATGAATCATAAGGCAACCAACATTGTTGAGATTTACATGAAAGAGGTTTCTAGCTTGCATGGAGTGCCCAAGGCAATTGTTTTAGATTGAGATTCCAAGTTTACCTCAAATTTTTGAAAGGGATTGTTCAAGGGATTTGGCACAAATATAAACTTCAATACAACATATCACCCACAAACAGATAGGAAGACAAAGAGACTCAATCAAGTGATTGAAGATATGATGAGGATGTGTGTGATGGATAAGCCATCTAATTGGGAAGAGTATCTTCATTTGGTGGAGTTTGCATACAACAAAGATTATCATGCTTCATTGAAGATGAGCCCATTTGAAGTTTTATATGGAAAAAAAA
>SNQJ01S0149743.1:10737-23357 GCA_010110895.2 Picea sitchensis | reverse complement strand
TCCTCCAAGTTTCACTCCTTGAATCCTCCCCAAAAGGAAGTTATAGAAAGAATGGTAGACTTTATTCAATTCTGGTTTATTCAGAAGACCCAACTTGTACAACATGCCTCGCGCTCAATATTTAACATCTGATTCTGAAACTCGCACACACGAAAACAAAGTCTGTGATATTTCCAATGGAAGTGGTCCCACTTCCTTTGGATTCTTTATGAAGACGTTATGACTGTTTTACTCGGAACACCTGTTTATTGACTAGCTTCAGGACTGGTCACAAACCCTATCTTCCACATAGTGTATCTCCATAATTATAGCGAATAAAGAACTGAATTTTTTACCAGAGGTACCTTGATATGTCTTATCAATACCATAGAGATTTCACCATCTGAATCATTCTATAAAACAATTTATAGCAAAAATGGTAAGATGACCTAAAAATAACATACCTTAGAACACATCACCAAAAGACATCATCCTCCCTTGAAATCCAACCTTCTTTACTTCTGATTTCCTCTGAAATTCGACTTGTATCAAATGAATGTATAATGATGTTTATTTATACCATTTATGTTACTTCCTTTTAACATTAGGGCCGACCTGACACTTTCTTATTTTGTAATTTCTTCACATAGTGTATCTCCATAATTATAGCTAATAAAGAACTGAAATTTTTTACCGTGAGGTACCCTTGATATGTCTTATCAATACCATAGAGATTTCAATTTATCCTAATCATTCTATAAAACAATTTATAGCAAAATGGTAAGATGACCTAAAATAACATACCTTAGAACACATCACCAAAAGACATCATCCCCCCTTGAACTAACCTCTTTACTCTTCCCTATCAAATTCGACTTGTATCAAATGAATGTATAATGATAAGCCATTTTATACCATTTATGCTACTTCCTTTTAACATTAGCCTAATCTCGACACTTTCTTATTTTGTAATTCTTTTCACTATCTTCGGCCTACATGTACCTTCTTCAATTCACTTTGTCATCTTCGTACCCATTTCTCCTCAACTATGAGGATCCACGGACGTACACATACCATAGAAAACAACATGATGTATACCATCCATCCATGTAAGGTTGTATCTACATGTGCATTTTCCTTCATTTCCAAATACCTTCACCAATCTTATGCCCAAAACCCATGACTAGGGTTGACATCAATGACAACAACCAATCTTCCAACATATCTATATATCTATATCTATATCTATATCTATATCTATATCTATATCTATATCTATATCTATATATATATATATATATATATATATATATAGGAGAGAGAGAGAGAGAGAGAGAGAGAGAGAGAGAGAGAGAGAGAGAGAGAGAGAGAGAGAGAGAGAGAGAGAGAGAGAGAGAGATTTTTTTTTTTGTTTTTAATAAAAATAGAGAATGTTGAGTGTTGAGCTACTGCTGAAGGGATTTCCTTCACAAGTTACAATGTCAAGAGAGGAGTTGGCAAGAGGGAGTCCATCATTGTTTTGAATGAATCTTCTAGGAAGTACCCTGTCTAATTAAAAATGGTGTTGACCTGAACTCTCCCCAACCATGAAAACTGATTTTTAGTCAAGATAGTAGTTGGAATACTTCTCAAAGGAGTTAAGAATGGATGGGAAAGTACCTTTAGGAAGTTTTTGGCACGAGCCATGAGGTCCCGAGGGAATATGACGAGAATAAAATGGGGAGGGAAAATGTATAAGGCTCACTGGGAAAATATTGCAGAACTCCTCTCGTGACATCGTATCCTAGCTCAGGGTGGTTGGTTGTAGTGGAGTTTAACACAACCTTGCCTACGGTTTGGTGGAGAGCGGTTCTCTCTACAATAGTACTCAACATATCTCAATTTTCTCTAGATAAGTGTCTTTTCTACCTCTGTGTATTGACATGATTATGTGTATGGCTAAATGAACAACATAATATTTGTATGTTACCATTTGGTCTACAAATCAAATTGTGTATCCCAGAGACACCAAAAATTGCGCATAATGTTTAATTACGTGAAGAGTTTTATATTATTTCTTATGAATACTTCATGTCTTGTGAGAATTATTTACGAATGTATGCATGTGAATAAATTTGTGTGTCTGGTATATAGGAAAGGATACAAGTATTTATGATTGTTATGAACATGTATAATTCAAGGTCTCTATACTAACCTGAGGGGAGAGACGTCCCTACTCACTACGTGTATTGTTGTAATCCTATGGTATATGCATGTACTCTCATGCACACACACACACACACACACACACACACACACACACACACACACACACACACACACCCTATTCATGTTCTTTGTGAGCCCCGGTGTTGGAATGCCTAACCCCAACCAGTCTTTCAAAGAATAGGGTACTATGAAGAAGTCTAGAGGAAACCATGGAGTACCTTGGTGAAGCGCGAGCATCCTCGAGGCTCGATAGGACCTGAGAAGGACTCGAAGAAAGACATTTTCAAAATGGATAAGTTTTGGTATGGACTATTAAGCCAATGGAAAATCCCTAATTCACTTCAGAAGAATCGTGGTCGTGGATTTGGCACAATGAATAAATTTGGGCCCTTTATTGGGATGTAGTTGAGATGCAACCTCAACCATTGATTGGGATGAAAGGGAAAGATCTTGACCCTTCATCAGAACTGAGCACAAAGACATACTCTGAAATCAACAAGGGTCATTGATCTATCAAGGAGTGATCATGGACGATCCTGGACCGTTCGGTCTGTAGAGATTTACATGGTCGAAGCCTCCTAGTCAGAATGACCTTGGAATCCTGAGGAATGAACTAGACCATCCATCAGGTTGAGGCCTTGATGAAAAATATACCATATATCTTGGTAAATATCATTGGAACGGGATCAAGGAAAAAGGGTGATGTCATCATGATGTACCCTGCTGACTAGTATCGCCACCGTGTCCCAAGAGGGCATGTGGTAATTGGTGATTAGAGAAAGGGGAAAGGGAGAGTCCTTGTCGGATCACCACATGAGTTTAGGTGTCATCGAACTTGAATCATCGGATCCACGAGATGGATACCCTATGTGAGTACCACATGTCTTGATGGAAGAAGGCCGTGTGTCACTCTAAGAAGTTCCACGTGTCACACAGTTTTGGCAGAATTAGACAAGGGTTGTAGGGAAATGGATGCCACGTGTCAGTAGAATATGAAAATAAATGGCTAAGTACCAAGACTCCACAAACTCATGATAGTTAGGGTCATAGAATTTTACCTCCGCGAGTCCGCAAAGAGGGAAAAATGGCTAAGTATGGAGACTACACAGACTCGTGATATTTAGGGTCATAGAATATTACCTCCGCGAGTCTGCGAAGAGGGGAAAATGGCTAAGTATGGAGACTCCACAGATTCATGATAGTTAGGGTCATAGAATTTTACCTCCGCGAGTCCACGAACAGGGAAAAATGGCTAAGTATGGAGACTCCACGAACTCATGATAGTTAGTTCATAGAATTTTACCTCCACAAGTCTGTGAAGAGGGAAAATGGCTAAGTATGGAGACTCCATGGACTCATGATAGTTAGGGTCACTGAATTTTACCTCCACGAGTCTGCGAAGATGGAGAAATGGAAAAGTTTCGAGGCTTTACGAGAGGACATGTGAAAGGAGAATTATAAATATATGCAGTTGAGAGTCCACGAGTCCATAAATCCACGAATAAAAAGGTGTTTTCATCGAAAATTACTTGAATAAGCAAAGGAAAATGGAGATGTGAATGGAAGAAAGTAATATAAATTATAATAAATGGGAAAAAATGGACACCCCACCCCTTAGAATCCCTTAAGGGGTCGAGTATGTTACAAAGTGGTATTAGAGTAGGTTAGTAAACTTGGCATACTTGGGATCACGAAGGAGTTGAACAAGTTCTATTATAAAATTATAAAGGGAAGGATATACTACCCTACCCTATTCAAAAGGACCTACTAATAACAGTCGGGAGACCAAGTACTGAGGCCTTTGACTGCATTAGAATTTGTTAGCCAAAAGGTAATTTCTTCAGGGTATAGTAGGAGGCCTAGGAGCAATAATAACACCACCCATAAGAATGCAACCATGGACTTAGTGACCACCACATGTTCACATTAGTTAACTCACATGTGACTTATGTGGGTGCTTCTTGTTAGAACCACCGACCCTTTAATGTAAGTCATGACCAATTTCACATTGTATAATGACATGGACCGTTGATATGACTGTAATCAATGTTCATGATTTAAAAACTTACCCACCTAGAATTTGACCATGGAAACCCCAAAAATTGATGGATATTAATAGACCATATGATCCTACGTTCCTAAGTCCCCATTTTACCTAGCGCATGGAATCCAAATGGAATTTATTTTGCAACAATTAACCCCAGAATCTCAAAAATACTAACCTGACAAATAATTAATCGTGGGGATTTACCCCACGATTAAGACTATTGGATCAACCCCATGAAGGATTGAAATCACAAAGAAGGAACCATTGAAATGTTGGGGCTATTGAGAAGAACACATGCTGAGAGACTGTCCTCATAGACAACCAAACAACAAGGGAGTTTACAAATCTAAGAGGCTACCACAATAGATGATGTGGCAAAAAACATACCAAAAATCCATGCATCTTTGGACAATAGACAAGAAGACCACCAAGCCTCGGTGGTGGAAATGGAAGGTATGGTCACCAACCATATTGTTTCTATTCTGATTGACCTTGGTTCTAATATGAGTTATATTTATCCTCAAACTATTGAGAAATGTAAATTACATTAAGAAAAACACAATAATCCATGGATGGTACAACTTTCCACAGGAACAGAAAGAAGGGTAGCAAGGGTCATAACAACATGCCCAGTCATCGTGAATGGGTTTCCTACCCAAGCCACATTAAACATCCTTCCTCTAGGATCATATGACGCATTGATCGACATGGATTGGTTGGCTACCCATAAAGCTAAACTGGACTATTATAACAAAAACTTGGAATGTGAAGATGACAAAGGGGAGAGAAGAACTTTACAAGGAATTCAAAAACCTGTCTCGGTAAGAAAGATATCATCCCTCCAATTGAAGAAGTATTGTAGTAAGGGGTGCCCTTTGTATGAAATATAGGTATTAGATTCCATTAACAGCAAAAAACCAAGCCTATAAGAGCACCCTATACTAAAATATTTTAGATATGTGTTTCCAGAAGAGGTACGAGGGTTACCTCCCAAGAGATATATTGAGTTCTCAATAGAGTTTGTACCTGAAGCAGTGCCAATGTCTAGAGCACCCTATAGGATGAGTACCCCATAGTTAGTTGAGCTCAAATTACAACTAGAGGAAATGTTAGAAAAGAGGTACATTCGACCTGGTGTGTCTCCCTAGGGAGCACCGGCCTTATTTTTAAAGAAGAAGGATGGAACACTCAGGTGGTGCATAGACTATAAGCAACTCAATAAAATTACAATTAAGAATAAGTACCCCTTGCCCAGAATTGATGACTTATTTGACCAATTAAGAGGTGCCACCATATTTTCCAAGATTGATTCGAGATATGAATAACACCAAGTTCGAATCAAGGATGAGGACATCTATAAATCCACCTTTAGGACAAGGTACAAACACTATGAATTTGTGGTGGTGCCATTTGGTCTCACCAATGAATTGGCCACCTTCATGTGTTTGATGAACAATGTACTCAATAAGTTCTTGGAAAATTTCGTATTAGTTTTTATTGAAGACATCCTAGTTTACTCAAGGAGTAAGGAAGAACATGAAGAGCACCTAAAGTTAGTACTCCAAGTACTAAGAGATCACAAGCTCTATGTTAATCTTAGCAAGCATGAATTCTTCCAAAGGAAATTCCATTATTTAGGCCATGTTATCTATGAGAAAGGAGTAGCAGTTGACCTTGATAAGATCAAAGCCATTATAGATTGGCCCACACCCAGGGATGTCACTGACATTAGATCCTTCATGGGTTTAGTAGGATATTATAGGAGGTTCATAAAAGGATTTTATAAGATTGGTCACCTAATCACTTCACTACCTATCTAGGTGGATATTGGTGGCCACCCATCAATTCCAACTAGCTCCTCTTTTTCATTTTTAGTTCAACACGTTCTTTTGTACTTATTTGTAATTGAGGGTGTTAGCACATGAATTTGCAATAGCAATTTTGGTCATTTCGCAATGCCGATGAATTAGGAATTTTTACAACACTCTTGCTCTTGTGATTTGTAGTGTTCCTGAAATTGGTGATTTGGTAGCGTTTTTGGATTTCGTAGTGCCAAGATTTCTTTGGTCATTCATAGCACCAAGTGGCCAATATTGGTACCATCTTATGTGATTGGCATGGTTAGCATATGAACATTTTTTTTTATACAGAGTTAATGCTAGTTTTAGCAAAAATATTGGGCCCATAGGCCAAATATCCAATTATTTAACCAATTCAGAAGCCATTCCATGAACCAAGTACTTGCACACAATATCAAATCAAGGTAAAGGTTCTTTGGATGTTTTTTTTTATTATTTTGGGCAAGGCCTTGGCCAAAACTTGGTTTTCGGGCTTTATGACAGAAGTGTTATTTAAAAAAAAAAAATGATTAAAAAGTGGCCCGAGGGCCAAGCTCCAGATCCAACGCACCTACATATACAATCACACATGTTCGGGGTTAGTGTCTAACCACAAGTCACACTATCAATACACAAGCCAAAGCCAACGCACTAAACCAAACATCAAGTGCAAGGAGGAGATTACAAGTGGACAACCTTTGGCTCATCATGTCAAATGCATTCACATATGGCAGGTGGAATTTTTCAAACGCTAGCAGTTTTTTATCAGTTTGCATTGCGTGCATCACTTGTACAGAACATTTATAACACGTCATGTTTTCAAGATTTGGTGGTTAGAGGATCGATAGCTCGACGCCTGCAAATATAGGTTCTTGATAGACGGTCGCAACATATTCATAATCTCAGGCATCCACCAACTCTTCAAACAAGCATTCAAATATTCCTCCAACACTCGGCTAACCATCAGTATCGAATTTTCCACATGGATTTTGCATGTTGAAAGCATTTCATTGGTTATTGTAAATTGACTTTTTTGTGCATAAGTGTTGTCTGTAATATATTAATTTTCAGATGGCTCCCAAGGATGCTACACTGAGGAAAAGATCAGGATACCTGTATAGGTTTGAACCTTCTGATATGAACTTGATTGAAAAAAATCCAGTCTACATAGACTCCTTCAAGAGGATGGGCTGCTGGAGGTATTTCCAGAAGTTAGAGGGCTATCATATTGATATGTCCAGGGATTTGTCAAGAACCTCAAGGAGGAAAATCAGAGATTGAAGCAGACCAATGATACACTCATGAATCAGGTTTCCTGTCAAATGGATGGCTTTCAACAAGAGTTTAAACACATTGGGAGAAATATAAGGAAGAAGAATAACTTGGCTATATTTAACATGGAGAATTGAGTTCACATCCCTTATAGACTCATATATTGAAAGATGAAAACCTTAGTAAGTGTTAATACATAGAGATGTACATTCACTGCATAATCTGTTTCATATGAACTAAGGGTTGATTGGTTGAGCTTGTCAAAGAGAGATATATTTACAATGACAATATTGCAAAGGTGTTTCTTTAGGGTGCAGAGTATCAGGCTTCCAAACAATATTTTCAGAGGTATTGAGTGCTTGTCTAAAGCACTTGGAGTGTCACATTTTGGCATAAACCCTAATTTTGCAAAATGATGTATGGGGAAGTTTAAATGATCAAAGTTGATGTGCTTGGGCATATTACAGGTTATGTTATGAAATATCAGGTCTAAAGAGATCATTAACAGCCTTTGATTCATTTCCTAAGTCAGTTTTTCATGCATAGAGTTCAAAACTGTCATCTACATCAAGTTGATAGCGCAAACTGTGTTTTTCCTGTGTAGTGCGCTACCAACTCTTCAAATTTCTGTGTGGATAAGATTTGGTCAACTTTGACCCTTTATTCATATTTTTAAGTGGTGAATCATAGCCCAGGTAGTGGATAGAGCTCAAGGGAGACTCCTAAAGACTCGAGGAAGCTCATGTGGCAATCAGTCAAGAGAACATAGATAACGTTCAAACTCATTTTCAACATTTCAAGGAAATAAATTATAGGTGGTAGAGTATTCTCAATGCACGAATTCGACAACCAAGCAATATTCAAATCACTTCCAGATTTCAAGTCGATAGTTGTATTTTTTCCATCTTTCCAGGCATAAGATCACAACGAGCTCCAGATTTCTTGCAACTTTACCAAAACAAAATTCTATTTTTAGATATTAGTTCTCGAGTGCTAGAGGGAGTTCGATTATTTATATATATATATATTTCATGATTTGTAAGGAGCAGAGGGGGGGTTCAGTCTTGGAGACTGTAAAGGGTCCGATTTTGAGGATTTGACAGAACTCTTGTGTAAAGGACACTTTGAGTACATATTGGAATATAAGCTTCTTTCACTGTATATGTTCAAACTTTCATTTTCTTTTTTTATTCTATACATGTAGATGAATATCTATTCATTTTTTCTATGTTTATTCAGTGACTGATAAATTTGATTTTGTCCTTGCATTGGTAAACAAGAATCACAAGCATTTTACCTATTATAGTTAGCCATTCATATATACTATTGTGTGTGTGATTCTGCTGGTATAATAAGTATTCTCCATCCATTTTCATCTTTAAAAACTAGCTGAACAATATAGTTGAAATCCCTATATGTCTAAGTGTATTCATGTATGTATGAAGTGAAAGAGTTCATGAACAAGTCATTCAACTTGATCTATTCTATACCTTTTATTTGAACATTTGATTAAGTTACCAAGCTCACTTAATCCACAACCTAGAGTGACTCTTGGAGTGATAACATAGAGTTCTACACTTATGGGGTTGTTTGAATCCCTACACATATTCTAGGTGGACACTGGTGGCCTCTCACCTAATCCAACTAGCTTATTTTGTATGTTTTCATGTCAGCACATCTTGTTGTACTTCCAGGGCTGTTTTGGAGGCCTAAGCCGTGTTTTTTTAGCACGCCACAGTAAAATTGTAGACATAGTTAGATTTTTACTGAGTAATGTGTATTTATATGAAAGCCTTTCCAACGGGCTATCACATGCCTAAAACATATGTCGTATGAAAAAGTTACGACCCCGGGAAGTTGAGGTACCAACTTACCCATAGGGGCCCACATGACTTTTGACGTTTCAACTCTTAAGGTTAGGTTTTTGGATGTCCAAGTTTTTGGAATTCATGAGTAATATCAAAAAGGCCTATGGAACCTCATTTTAATTATTCTTCTCATATGGATGCACGTAGAAGACACATCTCTTCTCATAGATAGCTACCGCCATTCGAGCAAGTGTTTCAGTTCTGCAGTTTTACAGTTTCAACCTATTTTCATTTATTCAATAGAAGACATTGTGCATTGGATATCTGTGTTATTCTTCATATCTATGTGTTTATTGTATTCAGACCATTAATCAATTTGTTCTTCTCCTAAATCCGGATAAGTGGTATCAAAGCGATCTACTCTTCATTTATTTTTATTTGTGCATGTCCTCAATAAGATCTATGTACAAGAAGTTGGGACTCAAACCAATTGAGTCATTGCAAGAATGACCGTGCCGAGCCCGAAAAAAACCCATTGGGGATGAAAAGAAAGATGATTGAGCAGGAGATCCTATTAAAATGTTGCTCGAGGAATCCCTCTGATTATAAAGGAACAAAATGATGGACAACTTTGTGCAGATCCTTCGACGACTGCCCACAGGAGAAGCATCTTCATCAAGCAACCATGCAACCCCCTTCAAGGTATAGGTAAATTTTGTTATTCCATTATTTGAAGGATTGATAGATGCGGATGTTGTAGATAAGTGGTTGAATCTGCTCGAAGGGTATTTTTCGGTCCACAATTTTTCCAATCGGGAAAATATTACTTTTGCACTCCTCAAGGTCGTCCCCCATGTTAAGGAATGGTGGGATACTTACTCTGAGAAAAGGGCCGTAGAGGAATCTGCAATATTTGTGGTGGCCCCTACATGGGATTCCTTTCGGGACGCCATTAAAGAACAATAATACCCTGTTGGAAGCTACGAGTACTAGTACACCAGATGGACCACCCTGCGTCAAGAAAGGGACCAGACAATACCAGATTTCACCTGTAGTTTCCATACCCTGCACGCCGAATTGGGTATCAAAGACTCTGAGCATCATTTTGTGCTCAAATACCACGAATTTTTGCATAGATACGTTCAAACATAAATGGAGTTTATGGACATCACCTCATTGGGCACGACTTATAGATACACTGTCAAGATCAAGAAGAAATTTAAGTAGAAGAGGCGAGAGTTTGAATGTGCAAACTCCTCATAGCTGAAGCAGGGAAAAGGCTGCCCCAACCCACACAGTAAGGGACCGAGCTGACATGGACGTTCTCAGGACAACCAATCCAAGCCACAAAAAAAGAAGGGCAATGAGAAGACAAAGAAGGACACATGAAAATGGTGTGAGTACCATAAAATCCCTTGGCACAACACTGAAGAATGTCGCTCCAAGAAGTCACTCATGGCCGAGCTGAAGGATTATGAGTCAAAGGCCGATTCCAATTTCAAATCAAATATCGAAGGAGGGAAGAAAATTATCGATGTTGAACCCAGTTCCACTGTCGCTACCACCAAATTAAGGCCAAGCAAACTAGAAGAACAAGAGGAAGGGGAACACCTCTTTCACTCACAGATGTGGGTCAAGGGGGCTCCACTGCATTTCATTTTTGATAGCGGCATCCAGAAGAATCTGATTTCAGAAGAGGTCGTCAAGCGGCTGGACCTACCAATGACACCGCACCCACAACCCTACACCATCAATTGTACTTGCAAAAGATATCGTTTTCTTGTTTATTTGTTTTGGGAAGGTACATCTAAGAATTTCATTGGTCAAAACCTTGGGACTTTCTTATCAGTGTGACTTGTTAGAGGGAATAATTTCATAGACACTTTAACCTTTTCTCTCTCAAACCCCCAGGTTACCGAGGACGTCTCTCCTGGGCCATCAACCCTAAATAGAAAGAGGTATTCTGTTGAGGTGACAGTGATAGGATAACCTCCTGTTAGGCCAATTTTCCTCCCTCATCCTTTCCCTTTGGGACAAGTACAAATTGCATGATAAGATTTTGGCTCCGTTGTCGAGGAACACTGAGTCAATTCTCCTCAAATATGACACTTTTTGGTGAGCCTTTCATCAAATTCCTTTACTTTACAAAGCTTACCTGGCGACTCCACTGAGGGTGATCCCCTCATCCCTTTGATAATTTCAAGAAAATTATTTGGCGACTCCACTAATGAAAAAGCCAACCATGACTTCTCAATGGGACCCGAGAAATTTCAAACCTTTATACATGAGTAAAATCCTTGGATACCCTCGAAAAATTCCCTCGAAGTACGAGAAATGGCTCTCTAGATTCACTGGTAGTGACGGGGAGAGATTCAACTTTCACATGGGTGATGTTTGGGCCTTATTTCAATTCCACCCTATTAGTGATGATGCTGAAGATTTGGCAATGAAACTCTTCTTTGCCACTCTTCATGGAAATGCTAGGAAATGGTATGACAGCCTCCCTGATGCTAGCATCACATCTATGGACCAATTGGAAGAGACCTTTCTCAAAATATGGGGTATTAAGTTGGAAGACATCCCAATACTACTAAAAATACTCGAGCATATAAAATAAACTAAGAATGAAACTGTCAGACAATTCGAAGATCGGTTTGAGGACCTACTATTTTGAATTCTTGGAAGCCATCATCCTAAATAAAAGTATGTTGTTTATCTCTATACCAATGCACTCTTAGTGCATTTAGGGTTTCCCCTCAGTAAAAAGGGTCCTAGAATGTTCCATGAAGCTCATAACATGGCTAGAGAAATTGAGGCCAAGAAAGACACCTCTTTACCCCAGATACTCTTAGTTTGGAGAGATTAGTTTCCCTTGAGACCTTAACTAATTATTTCCACGAAGAAGGGGAATAAATCATCAAACTACAAGAGGTTAAGGAGAAGGATCTTGATGAGTTTTTCCAATCCCACAAGGAAGAACAGGGGATTACTCATTCTTCTTCCGAGGAGGATGAAGACATGGTTGAAGAGAAAGATCCTGAAGATATCAAACACAATGATGAATCATTGATGTGTTCTCTTCCCTATGATGAAGCCATCCAAAATCCCAATTTCCCTACACAAGAAGAAGAGGACGGGGTTAGTCACTTTCCTTTTCAGGTTTTTGATAAAACCTTGTTTTATGATTCAGAAAATGAAGAAGAAATGGAACCCTTGGGAGAGACAGATCCTCTATATTATAAAGTTGAAGAAAGTCTTCCATTTGATGAAGCTATCCAAATTCTTGAAGCTCCTGCACAAGAAGAAGTAAGCACAACGAGTTATTTCTCTTTCCAAAATTTTGAGGATTCTTTATTTTATGATTGGGAAACTGAAGAGGTGCTAGTGGAGCCTTGGATGCTTTAAATACTTCATGTTATGATAAAGATAGTGACATTGCTGACAATATTGATGAGTTCATACATGTTG
>SNQJ01S0149742.1:0-13522 GCA_010110895.2 Picea sitchensis | reverse complement strand
AATGGTTAGTTGGCTATTGAGGTTTGTGTTGTGATCCTGCGCGGATCATGGAAAGGGAGTCTAGTCTTGCCCAAGCTAGCATCTTAGCTTCTCTAGTTCATGTGGGATGACTAGGAGTGAAGCTATGGTAGTAGTCCTCCCCAGTGGATGGGTGTGATAAATTACTACAAGAGAAGGGAGAACATAAAAGGAATGACAAAACTCATAGAATATCTTTTGTGTGAAGATAAGACATATTTTATGTGAAGATAAGATATCTTCTATGTGAAGATAAGAAAGAAGTATCTTCTACGTGAAGACGAAAGAAAGAAAGATTATCTTCTACGCGAAGATAAAGAGAACAAAAATTCTGATGATTTATAGATATGCCAGTCAGTGATCCTGATGCCAGATGACCAAGTGGATGCCTCCAGTTATCCAGTTGATGATGTTATCTAGTTGATTATGTTACCCAGTTGATGATGTTGCCCAGTTGATGATGTTATCCAGTGGATGTTGCTACCTATTTGATGTTGACCTCCAGTGACCTGTCAAAAGATAAAGAATATCCTTCTTGTTAAGAGGGAGTGTTAAAATATTGTGTAACTTCAAAGAATATTCTTATCCCCTTTTGTGGATAAAGATTAAATATATTTATTATTGATTAGACCAATCCCCTTTTGTGGATTGATCATATCGGGTATTGTAAATGACCAAATCCCCTTTTGCGGATTGATCAAACCCTAATTGTAATAGGCTAAATAAGAAGTCAGCCCCATAATATATTAAAGGTGGTTATAACCACCCAGAACAAGAAGCCGACCCTGCCAGTAAAGAGACACTTCCACACATGCCAGAATTGTATAAATAAGAGAGGCCAACGCCTCATTTAGACACACACTCGACTCACTCATCTAGTGTGCAAGTTTTGAAGGAAGTTGCAGTTGTCAGTTGCCAGAAGAAGGAAGAGAGAGAAGTGTGTTGCTCAATGTTGGATATTCTTTGTTCTCTGGTTCATTATATTGGCATTGTATTGGCTATCTATATTAAGGAAGTTTTGCTGGGTTTTCTTCCCCTTAAGGGTTTCCTAGGATAAATGCTTGTGTACTCTTGTGATTGTGTTTCTCTCAGTGATCTTGTCTATGCTATTGTTATATAGTAAATTGAAAGTAACCTAATAATAATAGAAACTTTAACAATTGCATCTCAACACAGCCTATCATCCCCAGACTGATGGTTAAATGGAAGTTGTCAACAAGTGTTTGGAAACATATTTGAGTTGTTTTGCCTCGGAAAAGCAAAATGAGTGGGCTGAATGGTTACCCCTAGTTGAATGGTGGTATAACACTTCATACCATACAACTACACGCATGACTCCTTTTGAAGTGATATATGGACAAAAGCCACCTTCAGTTCTCTCATACGTACCTAGTGTCTCAAAGGTCCAGGCGGTTGACCAAGCACTTATAGTTCCAGAGGCTATTCTCCGTACCCTCAAAGAGAATTTGGTCATGGCACAGAATCCCATGAAGCAACAAGCATATCAAGGTCGCTTTGAACATCAACTTGCATAAGGGGATCAGGTGTTTCTTCGACTACAACCTTACAAGTGAAATTCCCTCAAGGTTGAGCTTTGTCAGAAGCTAGCACCCAAATTTTATGGTCCTTATACAGTTCTCAAGCGTGTGGGACAGGTGGCCTATCAGTTAGCTTTGCCCAGTCATTCGAAGCTACATCATGTTTTTCATGTTTCATGCTTAAAGAAGATGATTGGAACTAAGTGTCAAATTCAAACCAACCTTCCCGAGTTAGCCGAAGAAGGATCCATTTGGCTACAACCACAAGCAGTTTTGGTCCAGCGTGAACGTCGCCTGCATCAGAGAACCATCAAGGAAGTGTTAGTCCAGTGGAAAGATACAACTCTAGCAGATGCCACTTGGGAACTAGCTACCGTTCTGCAACAATTTCTAGATCTCAAGCCTTGAGGACAAGGCTTTTTTTAAGGGGGAGGACATGTTAGGGTCCTAACCCGCACATAGGTAGAACAATATATTCAGATGTAATAAAGGTCAATATGAATAAGGCCTTGTAGTAAAATAGAATAAGTCGAATGTAAGAAGACCTAATAGAAGTTTCTGCTTCTAGAAGGATCTTCCTCTAGATGATTCTAACATAGTTACCAACTTAATGAGAACTGTGACCTCAAAACGAGAACTCTGGCCCAAAAAACCCATATTTTTGCATTAAAAACATCAAAATCAACCCCCAAATCAAAAAGTGGTGCTACTGGTAGCACCAGTTTTTAAAACGGGGTGAAAATTACAACATTTTTCAAACATTGGCTTCAAAACTTAGACAGTTGCTCAGAAAAACCTTAAAATCAACACCTAAAAACAAATAAGATGTTTTTGTATTTTTTTTTTCTTTTCAAAACGTTAAATTTTGAGATCATTTTAAATCGCATTTTTATCACTTGGTACCATTAAAACCAAAACCTCAAAATCAACCATCAAATTGAAAAGCACTGCTACCGGTAGCACCCATTTTAAAATTAGGTATGAAAATGACACATTTTTATAATGTGGTAAAAGAACTCATAATTACTATAAACAAAATCATAAAAGAAACCCTTAAATGTTCACTTTTTAAATGTTATTATCACGCAAAGCATAAGGTAATACATAATGCCATGAAAATATCACAATATACTTTAAAAATTCAACGTCACTTTTTAATAATTTTTTACTTTTAATAATAAAACAGTAAATACAAGTTACATTGAATGAAACATAAATAATTTCTTAATTAGTATTGTTATATTGACCATATTCAAAACATACGAGCTAAGAAATTTTATGATCTAACAAAATTGTGAAAAACTAAGAAAAATTAGAAAGAAATGATAAAAATAAAAAATAAAAAAATTCCCCGAAAAACAATAAGTTAAAAAACAAAAATACGTTTTTTTTATAAAAAATAAGAGCCAAAAATCCCTTCAAACTTAAAAAAAAAAAAAAATCAAAATTCAATAAAATTTAAAAAATTTCCAGGAACTTGTAACTTATTTAATATATTTCAAACTAAATTGTTTTTTGATCTCCTTTCATATTTGTGTCATCATAAATTATGCACAAATTGTATTTTGTTATATACATTCAAAAAATAAATGGGGCTCTAGAGGCCACGTGTCATTTACTGCATAGATACCACCTATGCTTCATGTTGTTTGTCACATCTCCACTGCAGTTTCTATCTACCTCTGCTACTTTTTCCTATCCCAATTCAACCCGACAAGGACTACGTTGCGAGGTAGCCTTGTTTATATGGTTAGAGATAATTTAGATATATCATGATAAACACACAAATAACAATATTGTATTATATTTTAGTTACCATGTACCTTACTCAAATTTTATCAACTTTCAATTCATTTTACCTTATAATTTGTACTTACCAACACGTGTTAACTTTATATCCACTTTAGCTTATAATTTGATAGGTTATGATTTAGTGGTCGACAAGGTGCTTTGTTATGCATATATTAAGTACAGTTATTGGCGAGAACGTTTGAATGATTTATTGGTAATCCCGACAATCATGCGCAGTAAATATGTTCGAAGAGATCTAACTGGATAGCATCAACATCAAGCTCCATAGCATTCGCTGTAACTTGGAACAGTATATGCATCGTCAAATATGTACGAAGAGATCTAAGTTCTAACTACACAAACATAATTTTTACCATGACCATTCACATTCCACATCAAACCTTCGACTCTAAAAGTTTTAAATAAAATGCACACAGGCTTTGAAAGGATATCCCGCATTGATTACTTGCAGGCTAGGAAACACACAGGTTTTCATGTTGCGTACATAATTTTGTGCACTAAGAATATGAATGCAGGGTTACTTTACAACCGGACGCTGCCAGTAAAATCAAAAAATACCATTATCATGTCATACAGATCAAATAGCATTTTGGTAATATTGTTTTGTCCTCTCAGAGTATTGTTGTCATGTCCAACGTTTTCAACTTGGACTTTGGATTACTACGCCCACGGGACCTGGGCCAGGCCCGCGGGCCTGGCCGAAGTCCCATTCATTTGATAACAAAGTTACTATGTTATATTATAACATAGTTATAATATGACATAGGTTTATGTTTTTTTTGAATTTTTTTGAATTTTTTTTTGTAAATTTTATTTTTTAAGGTTTTTGTATAATTTTTTTTTGTTGTTGTTGTTGTAGTTTTAAAGTTTTTCAACTTATTTTTTTGAATTTTTATTTAAATTTTGTATTAAAATTTATATTTTAAGTTTCTTAATTTAGGTTTCTTTTGGTATGTTTTTATATTTTGGGGGTTTTTTTAAAACTTTTAAAAGTTTTTTTTGGCTATAAATTTATTTTTTACCTTTTTTCTTAATTTTTTCTCATTTATTATTATTACTTTTTAAAGTTTGTTGGGGCTATAAATTTATTTTTTACCTTTTTTATTTTCTTTCTATTTTATTTTATTTTATTATATATATATATATACATATTTTTAATTTTATGGTTTTCTTGTCCCCTTTAGCTTTTTAGGTTTTTCTTCTAAGTTTTTTCCCATAAATTTGTTTTAAAATGTTTTTGTTTTTTTATTTCAATTGCTTTTTTTTAGTTTTAATTGATAAAAATTAAAATTATATATATATATATATATATATATATATTTCTAAATATTTAAAATATTGTTATTTAACAACATTTATTTTCCATTTATTGAAGTAAGGTAAAAAGTGTGTTAAAAAATGATATTTTCCACTATATTTAAAATGGATGGAACCATAACTTAATTAAGGACCTGATAATTATATAAAAATCTTAATTTCAAAAATAAATGGTGTACAACATTTTTTAACATTGAATGAAGCATGGAAGTATTAAAAATTAAAAAAAAGATTGAATAAAAATAAAAATAAAAATAAAATTGAAAAGTTTGAAAATAGATGAAAAAACATCGTTGAGAAAAAAAAATGAAAAATTTGAAAATAAATGAAAAAACGAGCATTTAAAAAAAACAAAGTGGAAATCTTATGTATCAGAAAATTTAAAATATCAAAAAACCACCTAAAAATGGAGGGGGGTGCTATCGGTAGCACCATTTTTAAAAACGAGGTAAAAAACTTAACCCCCAAAAAAACGAGAACTTTGTAAAGTTCTCGTTAAGTTAGTAACTATGTTTTCTTTGGATAGACATATTTAGTATAAATAGGAGTCGAGGGTATGAGAACCCTAGCTTGAATATTATTGTAATAGAGCTCTGCTCGACTGGAGGTTGCCCCCTCGAAGAGGCCCGCGAACATTGCTCTCATAATCAAAGTGTTATTTTTGTTGTTATTCTTATATCATTTCAGTG
Source organism: Picea sitchensis (assembly GCA_010110895.2). Classification (NCBI taxonomy): domain Eukaryota; kingdom Viridiplantae; phylum Streptophyta; class Pinopsida; order Pinales; family Pinaceae; genus Picea; species Picea sitchensis. The sequence continues at coordinate 8,148 of SNQJ01S0149742.1, read as the reverse complement.
TTATTGTGGTGATTGTTCAGGTTATATTGTTGTTATTCTGCCATTTCTATAATTTTATTTCTATTCTGCATACTTTTTATATCTGGTATATTATAGACTTGAATGAATAAATCTACTTGGAACAACCTCTAGGTTTTGCTTAGTATGACTCCTCCCTTGTTTTCCAACTCAAGAAGTCACTTTATGGTATAAAGCAAGCTTCCTGAGCTTGGTATGAGAAGATGGAAAATTTTCTTCTTGGTTTTGGTTTATCTATGTGTTAATCTGGTCCCAGTGTCTACACCCAACATGTAAATTATGAACTCCTCATCCTTGTTATTTATATTGGTGACCTACTTATCACTGGGAGTAATCACCATCAACTCAACCATGTGAAGTCTAGTCTTATGAGCTAATTTGAGATGTTTGATTTAGGGTTTTTCATTAATTCCTTGGTCTTGAAATTTAACAATCTAACAAGGGAATCTTTGTCTCTCAGGTCAAGTATGCACTTAATCTTCTTCATTTATTTCACATGGCAAACTTCAACTCTGCCCCTACTCCTTATTAGTTAGGAGTCAAACTTTCTGCCAAATGTTCAACTCTTAAGGTTAATCCCACTTTGTATATACAATTGGTAGTAAGTGTAATATCCTCAAATTATAGAAAAATAAATTCTAAGTGGAATTTTGGAATAAATTTCCGTTTTTGGAAAAATTGGATTTGAAAATTATTTGTCATTTATGGAAAATACGAATTTGGAATTTTGGATTATGTAATTAATCATTTGATGATTGTTGGGTAAAGATTCGACTTTCCCAACTGTCCTCTTTTATTTGGACAGATGTATGAGACAAACTTTTAATAAATTAAATGTTGGAAGACAAATGGAACAACCAGGTTAAAAATGGTTGACCATGACTCTATGAGTGGAGAACATGTTTGAGTTACCTCAAGGCTGATTTTTACAAGTGGCAGAAGTTGAATATGACCACTATTAGCCCCTAAAAATCTAGGATTTGTAAAGATGTCAATTTCCCCAAGGAGTGAAAGGAATGGAAAGACCTAGGCACAAGAATATATACAACATATGTGGGAGGCAGGACAATACTTAGTATGTTGAGGAATTGAGAATTGTTTGTTGTTATGAGCACTGGGAGTGTGAGGAAAAGCATATTATGATCTATTGATGGTGGCTATAGCCAAGGAGGAGAATTCAGTTCGCCCTTATGGACTCATGGTCAGGCTAGGGGGTGATTAGGACAAATGATTGTGGTTGTTCTGGTCTACGGTTGGGTGGAATATGGTTGTTCCATTTGTTTCCTAGCATCAACTTTTTCAGATATGTATTTTAAATTATTGGTACTATGCTAATGATGTTCTATTATTTATACAGTTGTTTCCATATCTCATGTTATTGCATTTAGAAACAAAATCAGTTTGAAAGAACTGTATAGCCATATTAGTTGATATGGGTTGCCACTATGTAAAATAGTTGTAGTATATATATATATATGAGCATAAACACAATTGTCTTATATTTGTTGTTGTTATGTCAAACAAAAGAATAACAGTCCTAATACAAATTTTCTCAATTATGAAAGAAAGACATTTGATACAATAGAGTACAGGTTTGTTGACAAAAATTGATATACATCTTTATTACCATCAATAGATCAAAGATCTAAATGTTACAGTTTGAGTTCCTTAAATACCAGGACTCGCTATCTAGTCGAAACATAAATTTAAAGAACTACATAAGTCTGTCTGTGAATACTCACAAGGACTGGTGGATGAAGATGGAACCCGAATACCTTTTGTGAATAGGTTGCGCACTTCACCAAGTGCATTGGTTGTCCTCCCAAACGTGTAACACACATATAAAAGAAACTAGTAACTTACTAATGTATGAAATGATTAAAGATGCATCAAATAAAGAATCCAATATACTTAACTTGGATTTCGATGTTGTAATTAGAGCATCCTCGCTGCCATGCCAAGCCATCAATCCAAGACCCGAGAAGGGGAGTGGGTACGTTATCCATTTGGTGTGTTCCCTCGCAAGATAAAGGGACCCATAATCAATTTATATACATGCACACTTATTATTACTAGCATATCAGTAAAATATAAGCAAATCTTTCAATTGAGAACATAAATCTTGATAACCTGTAGGTTATAAGTTTGATAAAGTAAAAGATTGACAAAATAAAAGGAGTACCAACAGAAACGAGAATTAGAGATATAATAACCAACAAATATTACTTTGGAGAAGAGTAATCAATTTCCTTACAGAGGGATGAAATACTGTGAGACCATTTTTAAACAGAGCTACCTTATAACACAAATTGCATACAAGAGCCCAAAGTGAATAGTTCCATAAATATTACTACAAAGGAAGTGTACAAGAGAAAACCCATGTGAAGAGCCAAAAAATGTTGTAGTGAATTTGTTAATATAAACAGAGATCGTTTTGCTTAATACACAATGAGCTTTTACAAAAATAAACGATGTCACATAATGTATGTTTTAACAAGAATTTAGAGCGAGATACGACTGTATGTGAGTCCAAACATAAATTACGCAGAACCTGTTTAAAAAGTAATCCCTACGAGAGTTCAGCCTCGGCCTTAACAAGTTATAACAATGCGTTGCAAGTATCAAACCTAGCTGATGAATGAATCAAGGAAATCATAAGTTTAAGCCAGTAAGGATATCTAAATTTTCACTGAGTGGATTTGAATAATTAACCAACAACTTATACCACTGTCAAAGGAATTTAAGGTTTTAGCAGCGACAAATCTTTTTGTCTCTCGACGTGGATATTTTATAACTGATGCACATAAGTATATATGAGGAGTATCACTGCTAAGTTTTCAACGACCAAGGGTCTTCTTAACTCATAAAATACAGAGGGACTTTATATACAGAGTGCAGTTTAATTAAAGAATTTGGTCGAACAGAAGGATAGAGGCACAGGGCTATCCGACCAAGTCTTATCAAGCATGCCCGATAGATAATAAACCGACAGTTAGCTCTCCTAACATAGTAAGCTATCAAAATGCGGGGTTACGCCCTCTACATAGACCCAAACCAAACAAAAATCTTACATAGGATTAAGGTTTCCGACCACGAGAAAACGAAAGAGGAACCCTAAGGGTTACAGTTTTGGAAGACCGATAACCATTAAAGAAAATCAAAGAACCTGAACCGGATGATGAACTTACCCAAGAGTAACTTCTAATACATAAGAGCACTGAAGTGAAATGCATAAGTAAATTTTACCCCGACCCCAAGCACGGAGTTGCGACTGAAAGAAATAAAAAAATAACCATGTACAAAGAACCCTTCAACACAGTTTTCATTAAACGGAAAATGGGACATGAGGAAACACATTGTACAAAGAACCCATCAATGTTGGGTATACTATAGGGGAACATAAACTTAAAGAATGCATTATACAGAGCTGTGACAACACAATAATACAACGTATGAGGAAAGCATAATATAAAAAAAAATGTATGGAACAGAGAGTTCTGAAATACAAGAATACATTATACAACAAATTGTCAGGCTAATTGTATTATACCGAGAACATTTTTCCCAAACCTAATAACACCTTTACATCGAATCGGTAAGTATGTGAAATGAGATACACAAAGGAAGGGAGCTTATCGTGCACCAGCCGAGAGCAAGGTTTTAAAACAATGATCACCACATTGTGAAAGAAACCGACTAAATGCCCTTCGCTATCTTTCTACACACAGAGATGAGAGAAAACTCGAAAACAATGGCTCCCATACTACCACAGAGTCGCATAACCCTACCATCACAGGAGCTAAACACAAAGTAACAAAACATATGGAATGACCGTGAAGGTTAATGGCACCTCGTGCCTCACGATAGTGGAGGAGAATGGAAGGTATGCCACCCTCTCGTTGCCATGTGAAGCCAGCCTAGGTGGCAATCCTGTAGTGGAGCCTCCCTGTAAAAACGTCAAACCTAGAGATCAAAGGTGGCTTGCCACCATTAATGGCTACGACCCAACTTAAATGCCTAAGACTAGGTTCGATTGTCCGGGTAAGCTTCCCTTTAATGCTTCTCAAATTATGTATAGGCCACGAATTTATGTGTGATGCGGACTAGTGGTGTACTAAACAGGGTCTTGACTGTATCGTTATGTTTATCATAAGTTTTTTTTTCAACATGGTAAAAACCACTATGGAACATTACAAACCCCTAGCGCATAGGTTTGGACTTAGTGGGTTAGGACCCTAGGTTCAAATCAATGTACGCTAGTGCTTGCTTAAGTTTGAATTTCATAAAGTGTATCTAGTGTATAGGTATTGAGTTATAAAATACCTTGTTACATGTTTTAGAAATATAGTTATGACTATATGAATGGGTTGCATAAGTTATGCCTAGGCTATGGACATGGACTAGCCTAGCCATTAATATATTAACATTACAATGTTAATTCTAATAGCGACACTTAATAACAAACGAGGTATGGATCATATGATCTCTTGCAACCTTTTTGAATGAATAATGATAATGATACACTTGGCAGGTATATAATTATTGGTTTGAGATATAGTTATTCTTGTGTCATGAACATTTGTCGTGCATAATAGACTTAGTTTCCCCTTATAATTTTTTTTTATTATTTGTGAAATTTGGGGTACATTACAATAAGTCTTATGTACTTGATCCATACTTGACTAGACCTTTCCTTTATTGTTGGTTTAGTCTCTCGCTTCATGCAAGATCCTCATGAGAGTAATTATAAGGCATAAAAGTGTATCCTTCACTACATTAAGGGTACTTATTAGTTTTGCATTGAGTATACTTCAGGGGGTTCTTTTTCTTTGATGGGATTTACATACTCATATTAGGTAGGTGATGTTTATGATCATAGTCTATTTCTAGTTACACTTTCAAACTTGGTTCAAGTCCAATGACTTGGTCCAGAAAAAAAACAACATGTAATCACTCTTTCTTCTATAGATTCAGAGTACCAAGGCATTATCAATGATAGTTGAGAGGTTTTTTCTGATTCAACAATTTCTCATAGAGTTTAGTTTTAATCAGGATCAACCTACAACTTTTTGGTGCGACAATCAGAGTGCCATCCACATTGCCTGCAATATAGTTGAGCACTAGTGTACCAAACACATTGAGGTCCATATGCACAACATATGATAGCTCCTTCATGATCAAGTTCTTGACTTGCCATTTTGTCATTTAGAATATCAGGTCACAGATATTTTCACAAAGCCACTCATTGAAGCTAAGTTCCTTCATCTTTGATCCTTGCTAGGAGTGAAGGAAGTTATTTTTACTAGGGGATTGCATGTACATCCTCCTTTCTTCCCCTCAACTCCAAGTCAATTTTACTAGGGGATGTTTATGCATAATTATGTGCATAATATTATTTAATATTTAATCAATATATAATTAGTTGTGCAATGCAAACAACTAAATTATGCACAATAAATGAATTGTAATTATCCATTGCATGGACAAATCCAAAGTTTAAGTAATATTACCCTCGAGAATTGAGTTATTGACTTGGTCAACTAGAAATAAAAGCTCATTTTGCATGTAGTTTGCAATTGTGCAATGCAAATAAATAAATTATGCACGATAAATGAATTGTAATTATCCATTGCATGGATATATTTTAAGTTTAGGTAATCTTAACTTGGATAATCTTTGATTTATTGGCTTAATGAACTAGAAATAAAAGCATAGTTTGCATGAGAGTATTTGATTTGTAAATAAAGCATTGGGCTCCTCATTGTACATAAAGAAGAATTTTGAGAGAAATAATTGGGCATTGCCCATTTGCTCCATGGATGTTTCCCCTTTAGTGTTTTACCACATATATCTTAATTCAATTTGTAAGTTTTTTTGTTTCTCTAAGGTTTCGTGGCCATGTGCATTTTCTCACACATCTTTTTTTATTTTCCGAGAAAAAAATTGTATCTTTATTTCCAGAGAAAACAAAGTTACATTCCTTAGGTGTCGGGGCACACCCAATTTTTTTTTGTCTACGACCAACAACATATACAAATACCAAGTCATTTGACTTTTACATTTCAGTTAAAACAATAAAACAAAACCATCATCAATTCTTCAGAAACCCATCACACATGAGTCTACTTGTCAGAGAAAATATCTTCTTGGTGGGAGTTCACCCTCCCATTTTCATGAACCTCCATAACGAGCTTGAGTTCGGGTAGGCCTTTTTGGAGAGTGAGTCTGCGAAAGCATTATTTTCTCTATAAACACGGGCAATAGATAATTGTTGGAAATTATTGGCACATGATTTCAAGAACTGTCTGATCATACACAAAGAAAGATCAATTAATTGCACACTCTCATTCATCCAATCAACAATTAGTTTGGAGTCCCCAAATACTTGTAATGTTTAGACATTCCATTTCAAAGCTCATTTAAGAAGTTCGAGGAGAGCATGAAACTCTCATTTGTTATTTGTGCCTTTACCTAGATTAGCTTTCCTAGTGATATGATGATAGTTAGAAAAATGAAGCACAAAACCAAGGCCACATGTCCCACTCTCTCTCTGGCACACACTATCAAAGAAACCCCATGCTATGGATTTGTCAATCAACACCTCTGATACTGCTATATTTTTTATTCCTTTCGGTATAGATTTGAAATTCGATAGCATAGCCATCACTTGCTGGGAGATTTTGAAAGTGTGATGTGCCTTACCTTTGAATATCCCTAAATTTCATGCTAGCCATATACCCCAAGCCAACAGAATAGGAAATGGATGCAAAGGTTCCATAGAGGGATCCAGGAAAAACTCGTGAAAACAATAAGAGATAGAATCTTTTTGATCGAGAAGAGACATACCCAAACTTTGCTCAATTTCTTGTCGAGCTTGGATCATGAAGGGGCATTGTAAGAACGAATGAGTGTTTGTTTCATATGAGTTTTTGCATAAGTAGCAAAACCTAGGTCCCTTCTTCCCCTTTGTTTGTAACCAATCCCAAGTGAGCACCTTCCTTTGAAGGACGAGCTAGAAAAATAATATGCTCTTTGGCAGTCCTTTTGCTTTCCATAGCTTTGAAAACCACCACTTCAGCTCCTGAGCCTCATCATACATCATAGCTTGATATCCCAATTTGGTTGTGTAGGAGCCCCTTGATTTTTATATTTCCACACTAGTACATCCTCATTGTCGGAGAGTCGAACATGAGCCCTCATCAATCCTTGAATATGCATTGACCATTCAGGATGCCAATGTGTGTCCAAATTCATTGCTTTTGCTAACTTCCATCCTTGGCTCCATATCATCGAAAGATCCCAGTCCCCACAACTGTTTAATGTGCTTCTTCCTACTTCATGGAGACATGTGATAACGTCATTGGAGAGAGAGCTATGGTCGCACAACTTGCTATAGTATCAACACCTACCCTCACATTTGCACTCGTTCCTACGTTCCAAGCAAAACATCTACCTATATTTGGAAAGGCTAATGTTAATGCCCGCCACTAGTTGGAGACATTTTGGGTAGGCTTTTGTCTATGTCAGATCTAGTCAATGATTGAATCTGGGGACAATAATTTATCTATAAGTATATGCCTCCACAAGTTGTTACGAGTAATGAAAACCCATAGAGATTTGTTGCAAGAGCCTTACCAAAAGAGTATATTTCTTTTAAACCCCACCCTCTCACAGATTTTGGATTAGATGGTTGCTTCCATGCAACCAAATGAAAACCAAGGAATTCAACACTATTCTTCCACAAGTAATTGAAACATATCTGTCTAATACTAATGAGGGCCCCTTTTGGAATATATGCTAGAAGGTTCCATTAAACATGAATAGCTTCCAACACTAATTTTACTAGTGTCAGCATGTTGCCACACAATATCCATCTATTGCACCAACAACTAATCCTCTTCTTAATGCGTGCTAGCAACCACTCCCAATCTTCCTTTCCATAATTATTGGGTTTTAGGACAAACCTCGGGTATTTGACACCCTCCCCAATATTATGAGTAGAGAAACTAGGTTGAATTTGAACACATTCCTCCTCTACAAACTCCAGAAAGAAGATGGCATAATTTTCACCATTTATTAGCATTCCCATTGCATCACATAACCAATCTAGGATTTCCTTCAACTTATGCC
>SNQJ01S0149740.1:24969-36622 GCA_010110895.2 Picea sitchensis | reverse complement strand
CATGAGTGTTTCCATCAATGACAAAGGGGAAGATTGTTGGAAGATTGGTTGTTGTCATTGATGTCAACCCTAGTCATGGGTTTTGGACTGCAAAATTGATGAAGGTATTTGGACATGAAGAAAAATGCACATGCAAATACAAAACCCATGGATGAAAAATATACATCATGTTGTTTTCATTGGTATGTGGCATGTCACATGGATCCTCATGGTTGACGAGAAATGAATTTTTGAAGATGACAAAGTGAATTGAAGAAGGAAGTACATGTAGACCCTAACGATAATTAAAGAAAATATTTACAAAATAAGAAAGTGTCAGGTCGACCCTAATTTTAAAAGGAAGTGACAAAAATGGTATAAATAAACATCATTATACATTCATTTGATAAAAGTCAAATTTCAGAGGAATTAAAAAGAAAAGAAGGCCGGATTTCAAGGGAGGATGATGTCTTTTGGTGATGTGTTCTAAGGTATGTTATTTTCAGGTCATCTTACCATTTTTTATATAAATTTTTTTATAGAACAAGTCAAATGGTGAAATCACTATGGTATTGAGAAGACATATCAAGGTATCTCTAGTAAAAATTTCATCTCTTGATTCGCTATAATTATGGAGATACACTCTGTGGAAGATAGGGTTTGTGACCAGTCCTGAAGCTAGTCAATAAACAAATGTTTGGGGTAAAATAGTCATAACTTATTCATATAGAATCCAAATGAAGTGGGACCACCTCCATTGTAATGAATATGGACTTTAGTTTCTTGTATACAAGTTTCCAAATGGTATGTTAAATATTGAGCGTGGGGCATGCTATACAAGTTGGGTCTTTTGAACAAACCAGAATTAAATAAAGTCTACCATTCTTTCTATAACCTCTTTTTGGGAAGGATTCAAGGAGTCAAAATTGGAGGATTTTTAGAGAATACAGTGAGTAATATTATCTACAAGATCCGATTACTCCAAGAATTGTAGAATTGCAGAAATTTAAGAAGTATCAAGAAGCATTATCGGGTTCTATGTGATGATTGGTTGATGGTGATGATTTAATGTAAAGTTTTATTATCTCTCATATATTCTTGGGTGGAAGGAAGGGGCAAGGATGGAGAGTTAAAATATCTCCTAATATTGGAGGATTGTATCTTCCTCTTGAAGGTTTATCCCTCCCTTTACATTCATAAGCTGTAGCTACCTTTGGAATTCATTACTTCCCTTGAACAAAAACTATTGATTATTTCTCATATATTGTGCATGGTGTATTGTGGTGTATTGGTGTAGCTCTTATATTATTGTTCATTTCTCATTGGATATAATTGAATGGTTTAAGTATAATATTAATAAGGTTTTTAAATTTTACTTGATAATGATTCACCCCCCTCTGAGTATCAACAGTAACTTCCCCACAACTTGCCGATTTTTGGCCTTTTCCGGGAGATCTCACTTGTATAGCGTGCCCCACACAAAATAATTGATATAAAATTATGAAACTTGTACCAAACATACTACAGACTGTCCATGATCTAGTGAAACCATTCCCACTCAATTTGGATACTCTAGGAAGAAGTTATGATTGTTTTACCTGGAACACCTTCTTGAGACTAGTCAATAGGACTAGTCAGATACCCTATCTTACACAGGGCGTATCTACAAATTTAAGATGACCCAGAAGACGAACCTTTTACCATAGATACCTTACTAATTTATATGAATAGCCTATGTATTTCAAGGTCTGAAATGTTACAGAAAATGTGTTATAGCGAAAATTCCGCAATGGATCAGTTCAGGATGATTCCAGAACCCTATCTTGTACAGGCTATATCTTCGAAAGTATAAGGCCTCAGGAGATGAAGTTTGAACCCAATGTACCCTGATATGTCTAATAAATATCCTCCAAGCCGTTCCTTCATAAACGTTTTAGAAAAACAGTTATAGAGAAAATGCCAAGGTGTCTCAGATGTAGAAGCAAAACCACAAGACCTTGAGCTCTGATACCATATGTTAAGAACCAAATATCAATATAGCATAGAAAAACCTCAGAAAAAGTACTCAACACCTTGAAAAAGAGATAATTTCTGATAATAATCTTCTTCAAGGGGGAAACCTCCTTTTACCCCACTTAAATATTCAAGTACAAGATGATTCAAAATGAAAATGTCTACTTGGTATATATAGGAGACTAGGAGGTATAATTACAACTAATGGCCTAAAGACAACATAAATAAAATAACATTACTAATATAATATGCCTCAATTAAGGGGTAATGAGCCAATATTAGGGCTTAGCACCCCCCTACTCAAACGTCAGATGTACACAGTGTGCAATTGACAAACCCGAAGGCCACCCAATAGCTTGATGGAAAGAAGAAACAAAGAAAGAAGGGTAAGGGGGATAAGAAACCTAGCAATAATACTGGCGGTGGAAATACTGAAAATAAGAAGTCGAAGAATCTATGTAATCTTTGCATGAAATATCACCTGAATCATGTGTGCCCTCGGCTTGCAGAGGCCCATAATTTATTGGCACGACAGAAGCCTGTCGTGTTAACAATCCCATTTCCACATGGGAAAAATTTAACTCAACCCTCTTCGAGCACGGAAGGGGGTAGTCAGGGACCACTTCCATATTCAAGTAATCCTTCATCGATGAATGTGTATATGTTGAAAGTTAACGTTGATATAGCAACTAGGACACACAACTACGGAATTCCAAACACCTCTAAGAAGGGTAAATAAGCCGAAAACCAACCTCTTCCTCTCCAGATTGAGAAAACGTTGGGCGATACAATGACACGCATCCAAAAAGGTGCATTCAAAAAATATTCCCACAATCCAAACACAAGGGCCGCCTAGAACTACTCCATGGTGGAGGATTTGTCCCAAACCCCTTGTGCAATGTCCTCTTTGGAGGTCCTCCAAAGCTACCCTTCCCATAGAAAGGATTTGTTAGGTGCCTTAGGATCTGCTGAGACTTGTAATCTAAGAATGATCATCCTTGATATGACTGACTTAAAACCTTGTCTCCCTTACCACGTGGTGTTTCAGATAGTAGTGGCTTACACCACGAAAAATGTTACTCGGAACATTTTTCGCACGGTGGTTAATGAGGGTGCCTCGACATGCGTGATGTCATTGGCATGTTAGAAGGCCATTGGCCAACCCATTTTTTCTATGTCACCTACTCTTCTTACCTCTTTCGACGATCGTTCATTCCAACCACATGGAATCATCCCCTCTTTTGCCGTGTAGTTAGGGGGGAAGACCGTGTGCATCGAGGTTGAAGTGGTTGATGCATCTCTCGACTACCATCTATTGTTAGGAAGGAGTTGAACCTATGCTATGAAGACAGTGGTCATTACATTTTTTCAAGTCTTGTTGTTTCCACATGAGGGCCAGATCGTTTCCATTGATCAATTGTCTTTCTCCCGTCCTTAACCTTCACCGGGGGCATCCATGGTCCCGATGATTGATAACCCTCAACCTGACATCGTCAACATAGGGTTTGGTTTGTGCCCACCTTTGATGGGTACTTTTTATTACTCGCATCCTTTCGGCGACATTAAGTTCATATTGGTTGTCCCCAACTAGCATAAGGTTGAAATTTTTCAAGTCTTGTCATTTCGTACGACTTACTTTGATGATCTGTGGACTCTTCCTTCCCCATCAACCATGATGGAAGGGACAGGGAACCATGGCATGTCCATGCCTTTTTCCGCAGCAGAGTTTGTGTACTCTATAGTCCAACAAGATTCCATCGATCCTGATCTAACTCCTGCATAAGAGTTAGATCCGGTTCTCTAGCCTATTTGGGCTCAAGGTTCCCTTGGAGATACTGATTCTTTAGACTTAGTCTTTCCCTTAGACGAGGCAATTATTGAGGAAATGACTAGTTCGGATAGACCCTGGGATGATCTCCATCACAGATCCTATTTCCTCGCAGAGTTAAGAAGAATTGAAGCAGGTGAATTCACTTTGACTATGACTGGAGATAGGCCTTGTCCTATCAATCCTTTGGCTACGCACGCAATTTATGCCTAAGGAAATATGGTAACCATCGCTAAAACGATACCTATTGATATCTCCCAAACCCATGGCATCGTGGAGAATGTCTTCGTCAAAGTGGACTACTCCCCCAAGGAGATTCCAATATACAAGGATTTATTTAAATAATTTTGTGACGTGTTTGCTTGGTATTATGAGGAAATGTCAGGCATATATCCAGGAATTGTCAAACACCAAATCATTACATATCCTAATGCTAAGCCCATATGGAAGAAGCTTCATCCAGTTAGTCCTAAGAAAGCAGCAACTATTAAGGCTTAAGTAGAGAAACTGCTCAAAGAAGGTTTTATCTACCCCATCCAATTGACTCAATGGGTGTCAAATCCCATACTGGTAAACAAAAAATAGGGTACGATTTGCGTATGTACGAACTTCCGTTATTTGAACAAGTCTTGTCCAAAGGATAATTTCCCCACTCCATTTATCGACCAGATTGTTGATGAATGTGCAGGCTGCGAGGTATTTTCTTTCATGGATGGTTTTTTGGGATATAATTAGATACAAATCAAGCCCGAAGACCAACACAAAACCGCTTTCATTTGTCTATGGGGTACATTCGCTTATCGGAAGATGCCTTTTGGTCTGAAAAATGTTGGAGCTACTTTTCAGCAGGCCATGTCTTTAGCTTTCCATGATCTAAAACACATATTCGAGGCTTATCTTGATGATTTAGCATCATGATCTTGTAAGAGAGTTGATCATCCCACAAACCTCTGACTCATCCTTGAGCGATGTCGCTACTACTGGATTCGCTTGAATCCAAACAAATGCAGTTTTTGCATAACATCGAGTCATCTTCCAGGTTTCATAGTTTCAACAACAGGTATCATGGTCAATCCTCTAAAGGTTGAGGCGATACTTTAGTTTCCTCCCCAGTGCACAGTCCCTCAGCTTCAGAGTTTATAGGGAAAAGTGAACTTTTTACGGTGTTTTATCGCAAACTGTGCCGAGATCACAAAGGGTTTCATGCGTTTACTAAATAAGGGCATTCCTTTTCATTGGGATGAAGCTGCTCAACACTCTTTGAAATGTTGAAACACGCCCTCATGTATGCCCCTCTGCTTCGGCCACCCAATTATAATAAATATTTCTTATTGTACTTGGTTGCGGCAGAGTCGACCATCGGTATAGTCTTGGTTCAGGAGGAAGATTTGCTTGAAGAATACATGATTTATTGCCTAAGCCGAGGCCTGGTTAGACCAGAACTCAATTATTCCCATGTTGAAATACTTGTGTTGGCAATAGTTCATGTTTTCCAACGGTTCTGTCATTATATCTTGTTTTGCAAGACCACCGCCATTGTCATTGTGAATCCGTTTCAATACGTGTTGACACGATGTGTAATCGGAGGAAATATCAATAAATGGATAGTTATCCTCCAACAATTTGACTTGGATTTTGTTTCGGAGAAATAGAAAAAGTAGTTGGTCTTCGCAGAACTCATCTTGGAACTTTCGGTCGAATCAGGTGATGTTATACCCACAGAGTCGCCTATTAAAGGAGACATGTTTTTGATCGCATCTTAGAACCTCTGGCATGGAGATATACTATTCTATATCCAGACTTTGAAGTGCCCCACCTTTTATTCTCGTGATGAGAATCATCGTATACACCATCAGGCCAAGAACTATCGAATACTCGAAGACACTTTGTATCATCGAGGTGTATATTGCATCCTTCGTCGTTGTCTCACTCATGAAGAAGCGGAAATGATGCCTAATGATTTCCACACTAGAGCATGTACCAGTCATTTGTCTGGGTTGGCAATAACCCAAAATATTCTACAAGTCGGTTACTTTTGGCCGGCATTAATCAAATATTGTGTTGAATCGGTCAAGAAGTGCCACCTGTTTCATATCTTCTCTCGGAAGATGAGGGCACACCCCGCTCCCATGTTTCCCGTCATCAAAGTTGGTCCCTTCACCAAGTGGGGGATTGATTACACTACATCCAACCCCCCTTCAGCAAGGGGGCACCGTTATATCATCGTAGCAGTAGACTACTTCACAGAGTGGGTCGAAGCTATGCCAACATTCAAATTTGATGGAGAGACAATAACTCTCTTTTTGTTTAACTAGATAATAGAAAGGTTCGACGTCCCGAGAGAGATTGTCACTAACCATGGAAATCACTTTCAAAATAAAACGATGTCTGAGTTAACGTTAAATCTTGGGTTGAGGAAAGAACATTTGTCACCCTACTACCCACAAGAGAATGGTCAAGTGGAAGCTATGAATGAGTCCCTTAAGACTATTCTATAGAGAACGATTAATTTGGCCAAGTCAAATTGGCATTTGATGCTATACTCGACATTATGGGCCTACCAAATGTCTTTTAAGACTGCAACCGGTTTCTTACCTTTTCAACTCGTTTACGGGCTAGAAGAAGTCTTTCCTATAGAGTGCCAGGTCCTGTCTCTAAAGTTGGAAGTACAGTTATTGCCACAAACTTCATCGCTTGAAGAGCGTTTATTATATCTTAAGAATATCGATGAGCAGTGTCGGGATGCAACCTTGGACAACAAGGCTCACAAACAAAATTCAAGTGTCATTATGATCGGTCTATTCGCCCTTAGATTTTGTCTAAAGGCAACCTTGTCCTGGTCTATGACCAAGATAAGGATCCCCTGGGGGCAGGCAAGTTCAAATCCATGTGGTTCATACCTTTCATCTTGAAGGAGGTTCTAAATAAGAGCACTTATTGTCTCATGGACTTTGAGGGAAATTCTTTGACAGAGCCTAGAAACAGGCTCTACCTCAAGAAGTATTATTCATAGGTAGGTCACCTTGGGTGATTTATTGTACATATGTATAGTTCTTATACATTTTATTTTTAGTTTTTTTCTTTTTGGTTTTATGGACATGTCATTTTTGATGTCATATTTTTTACTGTGGTGGATGTCAAGTGAATCAGAGGTGTTCGTTGGGTTTGTGGACGATGCTAGCTGACACACTTGGAGGCTTGATTCTGCAACTTGGGTGATTTTCACACCTTAGGGCCAGTTTCTATCTTCAGGAGGTATTTGTTTAGGTGACACCACAAACAATGTTATCGAATACAACGTAGTCTTAGAGTTTCTTCATGACACTTTATCACATGGTATCTCTCACCTCTGGGTAGACTTAGACGCTCAGCTAGTTGTGTCCCAGTTAAATGGGGTTTACCGCATTTACGATCCTACTCTACACTGATGGTTCCTTAGGGTACATCTCTTAGAATGAAGCTTTGATTACATTACATATATCCATGTTCCTAGTAGATTGAATCAAATCATTGATACTATAGTTAATCATGTTTTAGATTGGCATATTGCACGCATGTAAGAAAACGCACACACACGTACATGTAAATACATTTGTAAATAAATGTAATCCATAAGACATAAAAATATGTAAATACACATACATATATCGAAAGTATCAGAGTACATAGGTGGGAACAAGCGCCTTAAATATATATGTCCAGTAAGAGTCATGAGACTTATGCCCTAAAAAATATACAAAAGTACGCTCGACATGTAAGTAGTCTAGACTAGCTAAGGGCAGAGCATGTTGGCCTTTCCGTAGTGAACAACGACATTTTCCAAATGCCAAAAAAGTTGGACCTAGGTCTGTGGCACCCCAAGTACATGAGGTTTCATCAATGGTGGAAGATCTTCGATCTCTTCCATAGGGACTATGTGAGTGAGTATAGTGAGGTTCCACTCCACCCGCCTCAAAACTCTCTCAGACTCTCCGTCTAGAAGTCCCCCTATTGTTGGTCCTCTGGTCACGGTTGGTCCTGCCTCTGGTCGAGGATGTTTCCTCATCCTTGAGAAGTCTATTGGATGCACTGGTCCCACATCTATACATAACAGATACCTAGTTGTCAGATACTCTGAGACACATAAAAATGATATATTTNCATACCTATCTCTCCTCGTTCTACTTTGGGAGGTACAAGCATATCAGGATCCCTGGAGAAGTTGATCCAGACATAGGGGTAGTCCTCTATAGCCAAAATTTGTTGAGACCACCAGTCGAAAAAATTATCATCGAATGCCTCAATGGTCCTCGCTCCACCCTGTCATGGAAACAATGTCGCCCATATGCACACTGCTAGGAGAAAGGCCATGTGCCCTCATACTGTCTCTCATGGACTGAGTCTGGTTACCCTCTCAAAGAAAAAGGAACATAGAATAGTCCCAAACCAGAAGTTTTTGTTTCTCTGCACACGACACTCTGTTAATTGTCTCTTCATGCAATCTAGCATGGTTGTGCTCTGGTCGAAAGCTTGTGAATTTAAGCACTGAACAACACAATGCATGTGCTCTCGGGAGGCCTAATGTAATTTCATGGATCCAATGATCCACCCAATAAGTAAAACTATCACTTTCATTGATAGGTTTGAAATCTTGTGGATCGACACCTCAGAACCAACTTTATCTGTGCCAGCTTCGTAGTGGAGTCCAATCAACTCCTCAATGTTGTGAGGCCCAGGAAGAAAAACACAAAGGTTGATTGGTTCCCCTCTCCTTGATATTCTAGTCAGAAAATAAATATCCTCAGTCGTTGGAATCGACAATTGTCCCTCAAGCATAAAAGCCTCTGCGTCAGGGTGCTAGTAATCTACCAAGGCGTTCAGCAGCCTGGGTTGTGCTCGCATGAATGGACACTGGAATAATTTTAACAAACCACATTTTGCTAATGTAGCAAGAGAAACAAAGTCTTATGAGACCAAAGAATCAATTTCTTCATGCTCCCTTTCGCTCGAATGAACCTACATCCTGCAAAATGACAATTTCAAAGGGGAGTTAACTCTTGCTTTTTAATGTTTTCCATATGTTTAAGGGTGTACACGGGCTATATTGAGCACAGTCGTGTATGCACATGGGCAGGTTTTTTTCTTCCTGTGGGCATACACGTGTTGTCCTTGGACAACCCACATACACACAGGGCCACAACTTTTTAAGAGTGCACGCTCCCCCAAAAAACTAAAATGAACTAAAAGAGAAGTATTAAATTGCATGAGGGGTTGTTTTATACTTACTTGGTCCAAGCATAAGTTCGTTTCATCCACTGAAGTTCTCGTAATTGACTCTTTTGGAAAATGGGTGTTTTTGAATTTTTGGTCAATTCTCAATTTACAATGGTGATAATGAGCTGCCAGCTTGTATTTATAGATTTTTTGGCCCCTTTTTGTCATTTTTTGGACCCTTTTGTCATTTTTTCTAGCTTAAAAATCGTTTAGTATGGTTCTTGAGTTTCTTATGGGATGTTACAATACATCTTACTTTTGGTATTGGGAAATTTTTTGAGAATTGGGTCTTTTTTAAATGTCCTTTGGTAAAAAGTCATTTTTCCAACTTTTTGCATCTAAGTTAGGTTTCCACCTCCACTTTCTGCATCTCGTTGTCCTTTTCTCTTTGCCATAGGTTCGATCCCACTGAGTTGTGACACAAAACCATCATTTCTACTTTAGAAGTGTCGTAATTTAGTGGTACAACATGTCTTTACATGGATGCCCTAGTTAGATCCTCATTGCTTTTGGCGTCCATGCCGTCGTTAATGACTATAGGCTTGGGAATCCTTTTTAGTTTTTTCTTGATTACGATTTTTGAGCCTCATTTCCATTGATTCATCATCACTCTTGGCCTCACCCTCGGGACTCCCAAACAAATATGAGTCTTCTTTAAGCCCTTTTCAGACTCTTTAAACATGAAAATATTGTCGAGCGATCTTGTCGCCCTTCACGCTCGCCAAACTAAAATTTGAAGGCACCTCTGTCTGAAGGTATTTTACCCCTTTTTTGGTTCAAAAGGTCAATTGTACAAATAAAGGTATACTCTAGGAGCTTTGGTTTTCTAGAAGAGTATTCTCAGGTATAATTTTAACCCTTTTTCGAGCCCGAGGGACTAAATTTACAAAAAAGGAACCCCCACAGAGTCCATAGTTAATCTCTTTTCAGACTCGCTAAAATTGAAAATATGGTTCTTGACTTTGTTTCTTCACACTCGTTAAATTGGTCCAGAAGAACATTCCTTATCGAGTCCATAGTTAACCTCTTTTCAGACTCCTTAAATATGAAAATATTGTCGAGTGATCTTGTCTTTGTCACACTTGTTAAAATGGTTTTGAATAGACGTCTTTTCGGTGCTAGTTTACCCCTTTTTCTAATCGACTAGACTACCTTCGAAAAACGGTACCCAATTGGAGTCTTCGTTTACGCTTTTTCAGACTCTCTAAAAATTAAAAGTTGCCAAGCCTACCTTCTTTGGGCTCGCTAAAATTACATCGAAGGACGTTATGATTGTGTCTTATGAATCACATTTTCATTCTTGCATATTTGGCCTAATGCTGGGTCCATGTTGCTCTCAACTAAACCATCTAAAGCATGCCTTATACACAAGCCTTGTAGCAATTTTCCTTTCCATCTTGACACCTTGACCCATGGAGGATTTTTCCCGAGTGTCCTTTTTCCTGCATATGTCTCCTTTCTCTTAGCATCAGTGTGTTCCTTTCACTTGGAACTATTATGTCTATGACACTCGTTCCTCTTTTGTAACGTAGCATTATTTTATTCTTTTTCAAGCTTTCCAAAATTATTGAAAAAGAAGAAAAAATCAAATATACCCCAAAAAGAGGAAGGGAAAAGTATTTTCTTTTGTTGGTAGCACAATGAGTCGCCCCTAGAAAAATCACATCCTTCTATTTGTTCGTCAATCTCTCAGATTTAATATGACCTTAGGAAGTTGTTCTCTCTACATAGAGTTGTGTCCTCCTCCATTTGGTTATTCTTCCAAACACATGGAGAGTTTGTGTTGCCTCCTGTATCGTAAACTTATGTCAATGCCATGCTACCAGAGTCTCATCATTTGTCATGCTATTGTCCAAGGGAAGTTTTATCTAGCTTGAGTCGGCCCTCCTGTATTTTGTCTCTTTTCCTCATGCCTGACCATCCTGAAAATCCAATCAAGTCCTTGTTCAAAATCAATGAAGTTCTATGCCTGATCACCGAGATCCTCTTGTCTACTCCCGATGAACCATCAAAGACCTCTGGGTAGTGAATTAGTACACTCATATTATACTCCTACCTAAGTTTTGAAGATCTTGAAGTTGTTTCTCTAGATTTGAAGGCCTCATCTCCAACCATCAGTCATCATTGGCTTCTTGAATATGGATACTATACATGTATATCTTTTGATTTTGAGATGTATATGCATTGTGTATTGCTCGCATATACACTTTATATAGTTATATGACATGGATATACAATGTATTTGATTGGTAGGCATGTTTTTATTTCATCCTGAGCATGAGGATGCACACCTCGATGAGACAAATTATTGTTTTGCAGATGGCACCTCCCGAACTCTAGTCCCTGGGATCAATCGCTTCGTACGTTGGTGAAGATTTGTAATGTATTTCTTCCATTAGATGCTCTTCTAACCTCACACATTAGGAGGCATCTGTTATAACCCTAAATTGCATCAGTACCTGGCATTAGGCCATCTTACTTACTATTTTTTCCAAAGCCATCACTGGATAACTCTTCTGAAAACCATATTTTTGAAGATGTACATTCCCTACACCACTACTTCCCACGTACACACGCTTA
>SNQJ01S0149740.1:13264-24050 GCA_010110895.2 Picea sitchensis | reverse complement strand
TTGTGAAACATCATGAGAGGACCTTCTGTAAGGGAGCTAGTGTTTTCTTTCCTACAACAACTAAGTCTTATTAAGTGGAATGAAAGAGTTAGGATTTGATTGAATTTTCTTAAATTAGAGTTAGATGCCTACTCCTACATATATTTTGTTGGCATCATCACAAGCTTACGATCATCCCTGGTTGATAATTAAATGAAAGAAATTTAAGCAATTGAATTGTCCAACACCCCTTTGCCCCAATATTTTGCAACCACATTGTGAGTTTGAGCCAGAATTCCTTTTTCCAGCCCTTTTTCCTCCATTGCAAACCCTTTCCATTTCCATAGAGAGAACTGAAGAGGAGAAGAATACGTGGAAGAAGTTGGTGCACAGTGAAGAGGATCCCAGGACTGAGTTTGAGGAGCAGTTCTCGGTCTCATATTGTAAGAGACTTTGTGAGATTAATATAAATAAATACTTTTTTCCATCCCGCGAAATGAAGTATTCAATATTTATGATTTATTTGTATTTAGGTTATGATATATAACCCACTAATCCATATATAGAATGCATGCTTGTAGTTTCTTGTTTGTCTTTTGGTGAATGCAGGCTGGCCTTGGGAGGAGATCTGTAGTTGAGAAACAACTGAGCACAAAGGGATTGACATCGGATGTGGAGTTTAAGGTAAGCTTACTAAATCCCTATACTTTGGTTTTTATGTATGATTGTGGGGTAATGTCGGGATAGTTGTTAAAAGTAGGAGACCTTAGATGGTTATCTCTTCCTTCTTTTTAGAACCCTAGTGTAGTCTGTAGGGGGTTTTCCCACTATAGCATACATGGGAAAGATGCAATGTGGTGGGGCCAACTGAAGCAAGTGGAACATGTTAATGAAAGTAGGATCACTTGGAAGTAGTTCAAGAAGTAATTCCAGAAGGAGTACCTCTCAACGAATTTCTATGACAAGAAAATGCAAGAGTTATCTGAACTCCAATTGGGAAGCATGACTATGGAAGAGTACAAGAAGAAGTTCTTGGGACTGTTAAAGTATGTCAGGTTCATTGGTGATGAGAAAGTGAAAATACAGATATTTCTACATGGACTGCCAGCGTTTTATAAGGAAAAGATAAAGTATGATGAACCCAAGACCTTGATTGAGGCCATTCGAAAGGCTAAATACCTGTATGAGAAAGGCCAGAGAAGAGAATAGCTGCAGAAATATTGGATGGACAAGAAAAATGTGAAGTTCTATCAGAGGAGGAAAGGATTCAAACCTCCCTTCAATAGGAATGAGCCTAATAGAAATCATCAAGATCAATATGCTAAGGGAAATTCCAAGAAGGACGATTCCTTGGGAAAAAGGGGAAGAACACCAATACAATGTTGGCAATGTAAGGAAGATCACCTGTACAAGGATTTCCCACACATAAACGATAGAGTGAAGACTATGAAAAACATCCAAAAGGCTACAACAGTCGACAATATGGGAAGAATCTATGCACCTTTAAATGATCGACAAGAAGAGTACGAGTCCAATATGATCGAGGTGGAAGGTACGATCATAAATCAACATGTTTCTATTTTGATTGAGTCAGGATCAAGTCATTGCTACATTGATCCTAAGATAGTGGATAGATTACATTTGGAGAAAAGTAAACTTGGAAAAGCAAGTTTTGTTTAGTTAGCCACTGGAACCAAAAGAAGAATCCATGATATGGTCAGAAGTTGTTCCATAAGTCTTAATGGCATGAATACTAGTATTGATCTAAATATCATAGCATTGGGGTCTTATGATATTCTGATTGAAATGGATTGGTTGGAAAAGCATCATGTTGTTCTAGATTTTCATAACAAGACATTTACATGTCTTGATGGAAATGGAAAACAGAGCATTGTGAAAGGAGTTACAAGACCCATCTCTGTAAGGGAGATTTCATCCTTACAAATAAAAATATGTTTTCGAAAAAGATTTCAATTGTATGCACCTCATGTGGAAGAGGCAGATAATACAAAGGGGTAAGCCTCGAATATTTCTTGATACTACATGAATTTGAAGATGTATTCCAAGAAATACCTGGATTTCCACCAATAAGGGAGACAGATTTCTCAATTGATTTAGTGCCAGGAGCTACCCCGATGTAAAAACCACCTTATAGAATGAGCACACCAGAGTTAAAAGAATCACAAATGTAGTTGGAGGAATTGTTGAAGAAAGGGTACATACATCCAAGTGTTTCACCTTGGGGAGGACCAATACTTTTTGTCAATAAGAAGGATGGAACCTTGAGGCTGTGTATTGACTTTCGACGGTTGAAAAAGTACACTATAAAGAAAAAGTATCCTCTACCATGAATTGATGACCTCTTTGATCAACTAAGAGGAGAAAATAGATTTTCAAATATTGACACGAGGGAAGGATACCATCAGGTAAGAATCAAGGAAGAAGGCATTCATAAGACAACCTTTAGGACTAGTTATGGGCATTAGGAATTTGTGGTGGTGCCTTTTGGACTGACCAATGCACCAGTTGTATTCATGTGCTTAATGAATGGCATATTAAAAAATTATTTGGATAAGTTTGTCATAGTATTCCCGGACGACACACTTATCTATTCTAACTCTGAAGATGATCATGAACATCACTTAAGACCGGTATTGCAAGTACTGAGAGAACATCAGTTGTATGCCAAGTTGAGGAAGTGTTCTTTACATCAAAAGCAGATTCATTGCATGGGACACATTATTTTAGAGCAGGGCATAGTAGTAGATCCAAAGAATATTGAAGCGATTAGAGGATGGCCAACACTAAAAAATGTGTCAGATGTCAGATATTTTATGGGATTAGTTGGCTACTACAGAAGGTTCATAGTAGTGTTCTCTAAGATTGTTCATCCCATCAATTCTTTGCAAAAGAAGGGAACAAAATTTGAATGGACACTCAAGTATGAAAATAATTTTAATATGTCGAAGGAATTACTTACTAGTTCACAGGTGTTAAAGATTGTTGACCCAAATGAAAGTTTTGTGGTATGTACAAACACATGTAAGGAAGGACTTAGGGGATTCCTCAAGGAAAATGGACATGTCATTGGATATGAGTCCATAAATATTAAGGAACATGAGAGGAACTATGCCACCCATGACTTGCAACATGTTGCCATTGTTCATGCCTTGAGGATGTGGAGGCATTATCTCATGGGGAAGAAATTTGAATTAAGGACATACCACATTGGATTGAAGTATCTTTTCGAACAACTGACCTTGAATGCGAGGAAAACAAGATCACTAGAATTTCTAAGTGAATATGACTTCGATATAAATCATATCAAGGGAAACGAGAATAAATTTTTTGATGCACTTAGTAGAATACGACATCTCATGGATGCTACTTTTGTCAGTATGCATTAGTTGGACATGAAGATCAAAATTTTATATGATATTGTTATAGATCAACATTACCTGCATGTAAAGGAAAACTTACAGCAAGGAGATGTACAACATAAATTAAAGGAGTATGAGATAAAGGAATATGGGTTACTCATGAATAAAAACATGATCTATGTTCCTAGTTCTGGAGAACTGAGGAATTTGGTACTGAAGGAAATGCATGATGTTCCTTATGTTGGACATCTCGGTTACCAGAAAACAATTACAGCAGTAAGAAGACAATTCTTTTGGCTGGGAATGAATAAGGGTTTTGTTGATTACATCAATCAATGTATGGAATGTCAGAAGATGAAGGATGAGAATAGGCACCCAGTAGGTTTGTTGCAACCATTGTCAATTCCAAAGAAGGAATGGGAAGTGATCACCATGGATTTCATTACAGGATTACCCAGAATGAATATGCAACATGATTCAATCATGGTGGTGGTTGAAAAATTAATAAAGGCTTCTCATTTTGTGCTTGTGAAGACAACGCATACAACGACTAATATTGCAAAAATTTTCATGAAGTAAATTGCTAGGTTGCATGGGATACCTAGGACAATTGTCTTAGACAGAGATACAAAGTTTACCTCCAATTTATGGAGGGGATTGTTTAAAGGATTTGGTAGAAATCTAAATTTTAGCACAACATTTCATCCTGAGATAGATGGGAAATCAGAGAGGGTCAATCGAATAATTGAAGACATGCTGAGAATGTATGCGATGGATAAGCCATCTAAGTGGGAAGATTACTTACACTTGGTTGAGTTTGTATATAGTGATGGGTATCAAGATTCATTGAGAATGAGCCTATTTGAAGCCTTGTATGGTAGGAAATGTGATACTTCAGTAAGTTGGGAGAACCTAGCAGATAGAGTGGTACTTGGTCCAGAGTTGCTCAAGGACATGGAAGACCAGGTGGTTAAGATCAAGCATAATTTAAAGGAAGCTCATGATAAACAAAAATTTTATTCAGACAAGAACATGATAGCTAGAGAATTTAAAGTTGGGGAGAATTTACTTTTGAAAGTGAAACCAAAGAAAATCTCATTGAAATTGGGCAGTTGTACAAAGCTGGCAACCAGATTATGTGGTCCATTTGAAATATTGGATAGAATAGGGCCATTTGCATACATGCTTGCATTACCTTCTTCCATGAATGTGCATAATTTATTTCATGTATCTTTACTAAAGAAATATGTACATGATCCTAACCATGTTATTGATTGGCATCTGATTCAGGTAGAGATGGAGGGAGGCTTTCAAGTTTAGCAAGTATGGGTATTGGAAAGAAAGGTAAAAATGCTCTAGAATCGAGTTATAGAGATGGTAAAAGTTCAGTGGCCTACTACGGTCCTGAAGATGCTACCTTGGAGCATGAAGATGCCATGCGGACAAAGTACCCGAATCTTTTTGAATAAATTGGATATTTTGATCTCTATTTTGTATATGCACTAAGGATAGTGCCAAAATAAGGGGAAGGGGATGTAACACCCCGGGTTTCGAAACCCCATTTTAAATAATGTATTGTTACAATTTTGAGAGGCCAAAGTGCCCAAACAATTTTTAAAAGGTCAGTGTGCCCAATACATGTAATGTTTTTATCATTGTTAATAATAAATACATCGTTGGATGCTAGACATACAAGGAATAGAGTTATAGGGGGGCTATGATTCCACAAGAGAGGTGGATGGAGGGGCTAAGTGTTTATTCCTATTTTAATTACCCCATTTTGTCTAAGGGAGGGGATCGATTACATGAGATTCTTGGGGAAAGACATGAGGTTCTTGATTCCCCACAAAGTTACTTAAACTTGCCTCTGGTATGATGGGGAGGTTTGACTGATGGATTGTTTGTTGATTTCATGTACGTTCATTCATTTCCCTCATGCAGTTTCATGCACCCGTTTACCCATTAATTGATCCATCCTCATCCACTCCTTGTCTTGGGAAAGGGAACCAAGATGCTAAAGAATTATCCATTGTATGGTGTTTGTAGAGGTCGCTGGTGTGATCCAGTCGTTACTTAAGGCCTTCATGTCTGAGATGCGTTGGCATGTGCCCTATTTTTCTCACAACTATGAGTCTTGAGAGTTCCAACATTGAGATTTTGTACCAGTTATGCTGGAGGCCCTAGAAAAACGAGAAGAAATGCTTGAGGGAATGCATGGCAGAGAAGGCTGGAGATCCAATATCTTTGGTGGTACAGGCTAGGTAGAAGAGATTTGGGTACTTGGATTGTTGTGGGTGTTGGGAAACCTGTGAGAGTTTGAGAGGTGACTGGTTTGGGAACCCAATTACACTCTGGAACTGTCCTTATGGATTTGTATCCCTCGCTCGGGGGTGACACTATTGTTGATATTTGGAGCAATGGTGTCTATGGTTGGGTGGAATGTCCTTGGTCTGCAACCAGTTGGTGTCATCTTTCGTAAAGATAAGTTCTCTCTATTATGGTATCATTTACATGCATGTGAATTTATTTCCGCTGTGTATTTTAATTATCGTTTAACTAAATTTTAGATTATGCATTCTTGCTGGATATTGTTGTGCATGTCATTAAATCTTGTATCTTATGTGTTCTTATTAATTGAAGAAGGTATCGGTAAGAGTACGAAATCCAAGGGTGGGCTTGAAGGTAGTATGGTGTTGGACTCTAAAGATGTCTTAAAATAGACTTAGTTTAACATTAATTTATCAACCCGAGGATTCATCTTTTATCTCAAATAATATCGACAAAGTCTATGCAGATAGATCATAGAGGCTAAAATCATTTAGTGAAAGCAAATCTGAGTTTATCAACAATCCAGTTCCTCAAACATTCATTAAAGATTCTAGGAATTGAAATCTAAACCTGTTCAATGGAAATGAACTAATTAATATATTGAATTCATTTTAAGAGAAGTAATTGAATCTAGATAAAGACTTGCAGAAATGACTATTATTATGAATCAAATTGTTGGAAAGAAAAAGGCGAATTACTCGATCTATGGAAAGAAACAGAGGCTGTAATCTAGTCGAAAAGAGACAACAATCATATTTCTATTGAAAGGAACAACAACTATATTCTAACAGAAAGGAACATCAAATGTAAACTAAGTAAAAGGAACAACAAATGTAAACTACGTAAAAGGAACAACAAATGTAAACTAAGTGAAAGGAACAACAAATGTGAACTTATGAGGAACTGTCATGCATAAAATATCAGTAATAGGAATTGAAACAACAATCATCTAATGCTCCAGGGAATATCTATCCCTTTCAATTGACATGAAATCATCAACACACTTACACTTTTATCTAACTACCGTAAAAGAGAATCGAATCACAAAACATAAATTGAACTGATACAATTACAGGTCGAACAGTAGCTCCTTCAGACTGGGCCCTTGGTCCTTAGAAGAACTACTATTTGAAATTCAGTATATAGAAATGATAAACCTGCTCGATGCTTCTATTGATTTCATAGCTGGTACAACATGTTACAAAAACGGCTAACACATAGCAATTCTAAGTTCTGAGTTCTTTAGTGCAATTCTTCTACTTCTTTTCAAGATCTATTTACCCCTTATATATTACAATAATCTAGGTAAATTAAGATAGCATGAGGATCGAGATATCCTCAGGATTTATTTACTATTACAATATAAGAAAATCGATCATTTTCAAAACTGCCTTGTGCCATAAAGTCTTCAACCTCCAATAGCTTGAGCATCTTCAAGATTTCCTTTGCTATCTTGGGTTTGACAATATTTAACCAATCCTGTAATAAAACTAGACAATTCCAATCATATTTAGGATCTATGTAATGTAACTTTAACAATAACGCTAAAGAATATATTATTCATTTTCTATTCTATTTGCTCCTAAATAATCAAAAAGTCAATCAAGATGATATCATGAAATGTGGGAAAAAGGAAGATATTTATACCTTTTTCATAACCTAACATACCCCCCAACTTACTTTCTTGCATGTCCTCATGCAAGATGAGATTTTACATGTAAAGCAGTAATGTTGTAAGATGGAAAGGTTGGTTCACCAGGCCTTCTGAACCCATTGTTTCTTTTGAGTTCTCCAAAAGCAACATCCTCCCTTTTCTTGTTAATTTGATAATATTTTTGGTAACTTTCTGGAGGGAACCAGATGATAGGGGGATTATATATACACCCAATCCAAGAAGGCCCTTCCTCTTGGAGCAATCTAGAATACCTCTCTATTTTGAAGGTAGCTGCAAAGAAATTCCTGTAACCAAAGGGTTCCCTACTCTTTACTTCACTGGAGGATGCATCCCATATCAGTTTAGAAGTAGCAAGAGCTTCCTCTTTAAGCTCCCTAAAATGAGTGATACCTAAATGTATAACCTGTAGATGGATAGGGGCTAAGGAGTCTACAACCCCCCCCTTTTCATAAAGGTTTTATGTCGCATAATGGCTGGAAAGGACTTTGGAGGTTCTCCCCTAACCCAGAGATCTAGCCCAAATTCCCTCTTTAGGAAGGTTTTATGAGATTTACCCCATCTAACTTGGTTCTGAGTAAATGACATAAATTCCTGAAATTGTATGTCACCTATGAATGGGCCAGGGTTATCTTCCCTTTTTTCTTCCAAAATGAAATTATGAAAGTACAATTCACACAAAAAGTATTGTACATTTTCGTCCTTCTCCCTGAAACATGAAATAAACTTAGGTACAATACCAAATGTAGGTTTTACTTCTCTGATGGCCTTCACTCTTAATAACAGATATCATTCCAGCAAGAATAAAGTGTAATTGGTGGCAGAGGTTTTGCAATTAATAGCATCAGAGTAGACATCACAAATTTCTTTGATTTTCTCCAAAGATTTTTCTAATTGGGTTTGCACCTTTTTTATCTTCCCTTGGGCTCTGGTGAGCGCAACATAGGTCTCACCCTTTGTTTTTGTCACAACCTTCAGTTGTTT
Source organism: Picea sitchensis (assembly GCA_010110895.2). NCBI lineage: Eukaryota > Viridiplantae > Streptophyta > Pinopsida > Pinales > Pinaceae > Picea > Picea sitchensis. Next base: position 15,707 of record SNQJ01S0149740.1, on the reverse strand, counting down.
AACAATATTTTGATATTCATCCCTAGTGACCATCTCATCTTGGTGTTGAGCCAATGCTCGTTGGGCTTGTCCCAACTCTGCCTTTAGTTTATCAATGGTGACACCCTGCGCTTGAGACTGGGATGCTTGGTATTCTTCCATAGCGCCCATCTCTTCCCTGGATTGAGTTAATGCTTGTTGGACTTGTGTAAGATCTGCTTCCACTCTATCCACAATAGCACTCTGTTTCTAGGACTGGAGTTCTTGGTGCTCTGCTATAGTCAGTAATTCATTTCTATTTTGAACTAGGGTTTGTTGAGACTGCATCAATTCTTCCTCCAATCTCTTGATGGTAGCATTTTGCTCAAGGAGTTGAGTTATTTCCTCTAATATCGAGGTGTTTGTCTGCACCTTAGCATCAATTGCTTCTGTAGCTATCATATTTTCTTGTGTTTCTAAAGGAATTGCTTCCTCATTCTCAGCTACTGTTTCTTCTACTACTATTTCTTCAGGGTCTGTCTATATCCCTACAGAATTTGTATTGACTGCTTCTTTAGGAATAGGGTTTATTTCTTGCACTCTAACCCTTTTGTTCTTCTTTCTTATGTGGGCCTTATCTTCTTGTTCTAGTTGTTTCCTCAATTCTTTAATAATTTCCTTGAGTTTAACCACCTTCTGCTTTAATACTTCAACCTTCTTAGCCTTTTTCTTCAACAGTTTATTTTCTTTTTTTAACTTTCTAATTTTCTTATGGCTCTTGGTTGATTTTTGTTTATGAGAGGTCTCAAGGTCTTCATCATTCTGGTCAGTAGATGGTTGTTCCTCTGTTCCTTCCAAATGTTTTGTCTGTCCAAGAGGGATTCTTGTCTCAAAATGAGCTTCTTCCTGTGCTCTGTCCTCAGGAAAAGACATTTCAATATCAGGAAAATCTTCAACTGGTTTTGAAGAGGAGGCTTGTTCTAGGCATTTTTGTGTATTATTTCTGCCTCTGTCAATTGAGGTTCCCAAGATTCCCAAAACTTGGGCTATTTCTACCTCATAACTCTTCATAACTTGTTCTGTCAGATGCTCTAATGTCAGTTTGGTGTCTTCCTGATCATTCCTTTGTGTAGTCTATTCTACTTTCCCAATTTCTTAAGCATTCTCATGTGGAGATTGTTATGTAGAATTCTGAAGTTCTTCATGCTATTTTTTTGTACCCTGAATTGCTTCAGTTGTTTCCTGAATTTGTCTACTTCTTCTGCTTGTCTGAATGATAGTTGTAGGGGCAGTTATTGCCCCCTTCCTCTTTTTCATTATTTCTTGTGTTTGTGAGATCTAGGCCTCTGTGATTTGGGTAGGGTCTGCCTCAGCTTCGGTTTGAGGAGATGGGATTTCTCTTTGGGAAGTAGTCTCCTCTACCTATCTATATTCAATTTCTCGTGGTGGTTCTTCATGGAATAATTCAGGATACTCCAGTTGTGGAGGTCTATTGGCCTCAATCAGGTTATCCCAGGTCAATTGAGTTTGACTCAGTGCTTTATTTTTTATCAGTTTAACTAATTTGTGGTGACTGATAATAGTAACAGGGTCCTTGGATTTTTTTGTTCTTAAGGCAACCTCATGTAATATGGCATTCAGAAAGAAAGGTATATTAAGTACTAACTGTTGTTTGAAAGATGTTATCAATTTGAGGTGGCGAGGTTGAATTACGTCATATCTTCCATCACAAGTGACGTACCACTAAATTATCCCTGCAAGTTCCTTCCATGGTTCTCTGAGGGTACTGGGATTGAGTCCCTTTCCCTTCTTATCCAATTCTTCCCCAGGGTTTATGAAAGTTTCCACAACTTCCTTTAGTGATGTGTATATTCTTGTCCACTGAATTCTCGTGTTAGGGAGGCCTGTGACCTCTGCTAAGATTTTTAGGGTAACTGATATTTGTATGCTTCGCACCATAGAGTTTTCTCCCTGCAGATTCTGAAAGAATTCAAGCATGACATTCATGTCATATCCTTGCAGACGGTTGAAGTACTCCATCCACCCTAGCTAGTGCATGATGTCTCTTGCTTGCTCTTTAATTTTTAGTAAAGTTAGGTCCTTTTGCACACCTCTGCCACCCAGTTTGTGAGAAAATGTGGATGACTATCGTTCCTGGTATCAGACTTGGTTAGACCATCTTGGAGAAAAAATTACTGAAAATAACAAATATCAGAGACAACAAATTTTTACAAATGTGGGTATTTATTATAATCATTACTATCTTTATCGAGAAGCGTGTCGAGTGTCCACTCCCCTCATTAATATAAAGGTCGACCTCGACCGTCAGCATAGGGAAAAGAAATGAATGTAGGTATTGATGGTGAGAAGTAATGATTGTACGAATGTCGCCAATGGGGATCAATGATTTATTTTCAAACATCATATTTTAACGGTAATCATTAAACGTTAATCCTTTTTTGTGGAATTGAAATATACCGATACT
>SNQJ01S0149740.1:0-13254 GCA_010110895.2 Picea sitchensis | reverse complement strand
TTTTTTTTTTTTTTTTTAGAAGTGTATGAAGGGAGGCTCATCTACTCCTTAAGAGTAAGGGATGGCATAAAGAAGTGTAAGGATTCCAAGTAAAAGTGTGCCACAGAATCCTTATTAATTATAAAGGCGAGATATCATTTAAGTGTATTTGTATGTATAAGGGAAAAGAAAGAATTATGGTGGTTACAGGTTATGAACAAGGTTTAAGATATTTCAAAAAAAGTGATCCAAAAAACAATTTGATAAGGAATGGGAGATAGTCCACAAAATAATGATAGATCGTTAGAAATAATGTTGTTCAAAATTATTTGGTAAAATTTGTACCCCAAAGGAAAGGTTTAGAGTTTTATCAGCAATGTAGGGAAGGAACGACAAAATGAACAACAGGTGTGGAAAAGGAACAACGGGTGGGACAAAAGAACAACAATTGTTCCATTCAAAGGAATAGCAGGCGTGCAAAAGGAACAACAATTGCTCCATTCAAAGGAACAACAAACGTGCAAAAGGAATAACAATTATTTCTTTCAAAGGAACAACAGGCGCACAAAAGGAACATTAATTGTTTCATTCAAAGGAACAACATGCACACAAAAGGAACAAAATTGTTCCATTCAAAGGAACAACAGGCACACAAATGGAACAAAAATTGTTCCGTTCAAAGGGACAATAGGTGCACAAAAGGAACAACAATTGTTTCATTCAAAGGAACAGCTGGCGCGCAAAAGGAACAACAATTGTTCTATTTTTAACCATCTGAATAGGTAATTTTTAGAAACCTGGCAATGTATTTTTCTTGAATTCAAGGTTGATTCCTCATCAACTAAATTCATTTATGAGTTGGTTTATTTCAAAATTAAGTAATGGATGTTTTTTTAATGTTATGAATTTCATTATAGTTGCCCAATTGTTGCTACTGAATCATGACACATTCATTTCTCTGCGAAAGACAGGGTTTGGGTGATGAGATGAAGCAGGAGTTCGGAACAGAAAAGAGTGCTAATTGAGTTCATTATAGTTATCCTCCCTAGTTTTGACTTTCTCGAATGACTGTCGAAAATAATAATAAAAAACTAAATAAAATCTACAGAAAACAAAATTATATACAGTATGTACAATGTCAACAGAATTCAACCTTTATGGAGTTGGGGTGGCTGGATTACCTTCCCAGTCAGCCAAAATTTGAACAGTAGGGTCCTTACTTACCTCTTGGTAGAAAGATTCTTTTGAGGGCGGCTGATGATAGAGTCATAGCCGATGTCCATTGACCCGAAATGGATATACGGACCCATCAATGGTGCTTAATGTGACTGTGCCATTATCATGGACTTCATTGATTTCGTACGGTCCTAGCCACCGTGTCTATAATTTTCCCAGAAAATCCTAAAATCTGGAATCATAGAGGAGTGCCTGGTCACCTTTTTTAAATGAATTTTTTTATTTTCTTGTCGTGCCAAGTCATTCTCTGTTTTTGAATAACAGTCGTGCGCTCTACAACAGAAAGGCGTGCTTCATCCAATTCGTTGAGTTGTTGAAGGCATTGTTTATGTGCTTTTGTAAGATCCAGTTTGATTTCCAGGGCCATCCTTAGAGTCTTGATTTCAAACTCGATTGGGAAGATGGGTTCTTTGCCATAGACTAAAATGATAACGAGAGTAGCCACTGGTATTACACCATGTTGTGCGATAAGCCCATAAGGCATTTGGGAGCTCATAAGCCCAATTATGTCTGTTTGTTGAGACAGTCTTTGTCAAGATTGCCTCCATGACTTTATTGGTGCTTTCCACTTGCCCATTTGCTTGTGGATGGTACAAAGAAGTAATTATGTGTTTGATATGATAATTATCCAGGGTGGTGGTGATTCTATGAGCTGTAAATTGTGACCCCTCATTAGTAATTACCTCTCTTGGTAGTCCATAGCATACGAATAATTTGAAAATAAGTTTGATGACTACTTCTTCTGTTGCATTTGGTAAGGCTTTTGCCTCTACCGATTTAGTCATGTAGTCTGTTGCGACTAGAATATAGGCATTCTTATTTGACTTTGGATTGAAGGGGCCAACAAAGTCTAGTGCCCATCTCTCAAATGGTTCTGCAACTACTTGTGCTTTCAAAGGAATTTCATCAACCTGACCTGGCTTTCCCATCCGTTGACAACTATCATAGGTCTGGACATATTTCTTCGCGTCTCTGAATATTGAGGGCCAATAATAGCCCATCTGCAGAATTTTGTGTCCAGTCCTGCGATCTGCAAAATGCCCACCACAGGGCTCATCATGTTCGGTCTTTAGTATGTCGTAGATTTCTTCATCTCGTATGCATCTGCGGATTTGGAGATTAGCTCCTGTATGGAAAATATATCTGTTGATCCGGGCGAATCGTACACTATGTTGGATGGTCAGTTTTCTTTCCCTTGATGAAATATGTGCCATTAATCTTCCTGCTACCAGGTAATTTTCCACGTCAGCATACCAAGGTGGATTTGTAGTAACGACAAACAGATTCTCATATGGAAATCGATCTTTGACTGTTAAGGAGTCGTCTGTTTTGGGTATGCTAGATAGGAAGTTTGTGACGAGGTTTTCTATCCTGGGTCGACCTTTGATGGTGATATCAAATTCCCGCAATAGTAACAACCATCAAGTGACCCATCCATTAGTAATTGGTTTATTAGCTAGACATCTAATAGCAGAATGATCAGTATACAGAATGACCGGATAGCCTGTTATATAATGACGAAATTTATTGATGGCATGTATAACAACTAAAATCTCTTTCTCTGTTACTATATAATTAAGTTCAGATGGATTAAGATTCTTGCTAATAAAATAAATGGTGTAGGGTTTCTTATCCTCCTCCTATCCAAGGACAGTGCCTATGGAAATATCTGATGCATCGGTGGAGATGTGAAATGGTATTTTCCAATTTGGCCCCCTCAACACCGGTGTTGTCGAGATCAACTTCTTGAGTCTTGAAAATGCCACATCACACTTGTCAAACCACTGAAATTCTGCATTACCAGTCAAAGCATGTAAAGGTACAACAGTTCTTGCAAAATTTTCCATAAATCTACGATAGTATCCTGAAGCGCCAAGGAAACTGTGTACCTTAGTTTGCGTGTGTGGTGTAGGTAGATTAAGGATTACCTCTATTTTTTTTGGATCTACCCTAATTCCATATACAGAGATATAATTACCTAGTACCACACCTTCTGTCATCATCATGTGACACTTTTTGTGGCTTAAACATAACCTGGTCGCAATGCATCGCTCTAGTATTTTATCCAGGTTATTCAGTGCTTGATCGAAGTCGTCGTCATAAGGAGTGAAATCATTCATATAGACTTCAAGTCTTTCGCTGATCAGATCGTTGAATATGCTCAGAATGGCCCTTTGAAAAGTGGCTAGAGCATTACAAAGTCTAAAGGGTAATACTCTGTATGAAAAGGTGCCCCAGGGGCATGTGAATGTAGTTTTATCTTGATCTTCTGGGGCAATCTGAATCTGATTGTACCCACTAAAACCATCTAGGAAAGAAAAGAATTTATTTCCTACCAAAGTATCCAGGACCTGGTCAATGAAAGGAAAAGGGAAGCAGTCTTTTTGAGTGGCTTTGTTAAGTTCCCTGTAGTCAAAACAGATGTGCCATTTCCCATTTTTCTTTCGGACAATCACTAATGGGGAAACCCACCGACTATTTAATATGGAATATATAAAATCTACGTCCAACAGCTTTTTTAATTCTTCTTTAATGACATCCCTGAGGTGAGGATTCAATCTTCTTTGTGGCTGTCGGATAGGCTAGGCATCTTTTTCAACATAAATGTGGTGTGTGTAGAGTTGTAGATCAATACCTTTTATATCAGAATATTCCCATGCAAATGCTTGCTGGTATTTAGAGAGGACTTGAATTAGCTTATGCTGCTATTGTTCATCTAAATTGACATTGATGTTTAGAGACCTCCCTAGTGCAATCTCAATGGGTTTGTTGTTATGAACGACTGTAGTTGGAATTTGTTATTCCATTAAATCTTCCAGCAGGTCCTCCTGTTCTTCACATTCTAGAACAACTTGGAGCATCTGGCAAGTTGGGTTTCCATGGTGGATGGATTATTGATAAACCCACTGATTACGTCATCCTCTAGTTGGTTTTTAAGTCTAAGGTCTTCTTCGTGCATAAGAGGGGCTCGTAAATCCTTCTCTAGGTATCACAGTGGTGGAAATTGTGGATATACGAAAGTTGGACTTGGTTTAGTAGGAGGATATAAAGTGAGGTTCTTTGTGGTACCCCCTCTAGTGATTGTCATATTACCTGCTCGACATCCTATGTATGCATCTATTGTTGCAAGCAATGGCCTGCCCAGTATCAATGGATGCCCTTCAAGTCCACTTCTTGGGTTGATGATGAGGAAGTCCATCGGATATTCCCAAGAGTCGACGGAGATGGATCTATCATGTAATGTGCCAATTGGTTGAACTACCGATCGATATGCTAACTGCATCATTATTGTGGTGGGTTCAAAGGAGTTAAAACCCAGGGTATTACAGGTTTCCATAGTCAGGATGTTGATGGATGAACCCAAATCAACTAGTGTATTGGGAAAAGAACAACCCTGGATCTGAACTGTCATTATGGGATTCCCCAGATCTGCATATTTAACCGGTTCTTGTCTACCTAAAATTAGATCAGACAAGTCTCCTACCACGCGGACTGTCGATGATGGATTTTTAATTTTTCTGATGGGATTTCTCCCACATAGCTCCTTGATAATTTTTGCGTAGATTGGGATGTCCTGAACAGCTTGCAGGAGTGGAATCTTGATGTATAAATTATTGAGTTCCCCTATAATGTCGAAGTTGGGATATACAGTCGGTTTTTCTATCATCAATATTTTGGGGAATGGAGGGGAGGGCGTTGCATCCTTATCAAGATCTTGTGATTCGACTAAGTTTCCCCCTTGGTCAATTTCTTCTATTATTACCACAGTCAAAGGTGTTATTGCTTGTTGTTTTTCACTCTCCTGCTCTTGAAAAATGTTATTTTCTTTAGGAGAGATTATTCGTCCCGATCTCAACCGTATTTCGCTGCACCCTACTGAGCTAGTATCTCCTTCTCCATTCTCCATAATCTGGATGAGATGAGATGGTCTATTATTTGGATTTGGGTGAGGTTGGGATGGTAGTTGAGGGTGCAATTGGGATTGTGGGCTTTGGGGCAATTGGAGTGGTGCTTGTAATGTAGGTTGAGTTTGAGGGGCCATCCCAATGGGTTGGTTGTTTACCCCCATGGGGCGCTACCAATTCTGATTCCAATTTGAGTTTTGTGTAGTCATGTTGGGCCACTATGAAGGGCAGATGTTGTTATTTGAGTTTTTCCAGGATGAGGTGGGATATTGTGAGTTAGGCCAAGTGGAAATTGTAGTTGGTTGATTCTGCTAGGTAGGATTTGCAGCGGGATAGTTTTGCCAAGTGGGATTTGCAGGTGGGTATTGCTGGGGCTGCCAGTTCTGATTAGTAAATGGCTAACCCTGCCATGTGCTACCAGGATCTTATTGTTAATTATAATGTCCAGAGAAGAAAGAGGAAGGGTCCTTGAGTGTATTTGGAGGACGATTCTACCATTGACGATGTTGAGCCATCAAATTTAATGGATCTGATTCTTCTTCTTCTTCTCTAAAGACATATTTTAGTCCAGGAAGCGATGGGCATTGTTCTGTTTCATGATCCTTCATGTAGATAGAGCAGACCTGGACCACGTCCAAACAGCAATCCCTTGGATCATGTTTTCTTCTGTACCTATGGCAAAATATGGCCAATGTTTGTTCTACTCCTGTTTTTTTCTGTTTGACTTGCAACACATCCAATTGTGTAGTTAGAGTGCTCAGAATATCTGTTTTGAATTTTTCTAAGAGATTATCAACTTCAACTCACATAACACCCCGTCTGGTAATATTGTTATTTCTGGTGAGGGGGGTACGCATCCCTGATCTGGTTTGTGAACTTCCTCTTGAGCACCTGATGCACAGTAGGATGATGTCATCATAATTTTCTTGATAAATGTCACCCTTCCCCATTAAATTCAATGTTTCTACCCATTCATCTTTCATACCTTTAATCAGAGTTTCCTTAAGTACTTCACCTAGTAATGTGCCATAGGGTGATCTTTGTAAATTATATTGAAATCTCTCGACATATTCTTCTAATGATTCATTTTATTTTGCAGTCATTTGAAAGATTTCATCTTTTAAGTCTCTGGTTCTACAATAATCCTTATATGTTGTCAAGAAGGCCTGTTTCATCTCATCCCATGAGTTTATAGTTCCTCCCCCTAATCCCATGAACCAACGTAGAGTTGCTCCTTTCAAAGTGGAGGGGAACAATTTTAATTTTTGGGGTTCAGAGGCATAATCATACCCTCTACATAGGACATCAAATTCAAATAAGAATGCATCCGGGTCTTCTGAGATTAATCCATGAAAGGTTGGAAGGTTTTGTAAGGGAATTTCCTTCATGGGGGAATTGGCGATTGGATCAACTATCAAATATTCCAAAGTGGAAGTCTGGGGATGTTGTGGATTTGGTTGTGCCATTTGATCGAAAATATGCCAGAAATATTCAAGGATTTCTTGATCGAGATGTTTTATTTGAATTGATTGGTTATCTAATCCTCTAGGGGATTTGATTGCACTCCCTCTATTTGGGATTTTGGGTATGCCTTCTTCTTTTACAGGATATTTAGTATCGAGTGGTGGGTCTATCTTAGCTATCCCATTGGTTTCTCCTTCTCCTTCCTCCAGATTAGAAGAGTTTCCCTCTTCTAAAGGGTTGAGGGGTGGAAGATATGTGCTCTAAAATATTTCCTCAGTCCCTTCAGGTTTTCTATGAATCTTGGCATGGGTTGCAGTTGGTGAAACTACCACCTGAGGGATTCAGGTAGATCCTTTCCTAGGTCCAACCGAAGCTTGAGATTCTTCTTTTTGGATGATGTCGTCTATGAAAGTGCTTCCTCCAGGGAGCACCAAGCCTTGGGATTTGGCAATTTTTCATGGGGGTTTTGGTTTTTCAAGATCTTTCTTCTTAGTCATACACACTTCACACAAAAAAAAGGAAAATCAAGAAAGAAAAAAAAACACCTATGCAACCTCTTAATGCATTAGCTAGAGGTAGGTGCTCGTATAAGCATCTTACTTATTGCCTACGTAGGTTCTTACCTTCCATATTCAATACCTCGTCCTCCAGAGGCACAATCTATGCTAACTTTGACATTCTTCCCCGACAACGGCGCCAAAATGTTGGACTCTAAAAATGTCTAAAAACAGCCTTAGTTTAACATTAATTTATCAACTCGAGGATTCGTCTTTTATATCAAAGAATATCAACAAAGTCTATGCAGATAGATCGTAGAGGATAAAATCGTGTAGTGAAATAAAATCTGATTTTATCAACAATCAAGTTCCTCAAACATTCATTAAAGATTCTAGGAATTGAAATCTAAAGATATGCAATGGAAAGGAACTGATTAATCTATTGAATTCATTTTAAGAGAATTAATTGAATCTAGATAAAGACTTGCATAAATGACTATTATTATGAATCAAATTGCTGGAAAGAAAAAGGTGAATTACTCTATCTATGGAAAGAAACATATGCTATAATCTAGTTGAAAAGAGACAACAATCGTATTTCTATTGAAAGGAACGACAACTATATTCTAACGGAAAGAAACAACAAATGTAAACTAAGCAAAAGAAACAACAAATGTAAACTAAGTAAAAGGAACATCAATTGTAAACTAAGTAAAAGGAAAAACAAATGTAAAGTAAGTGAAAGGAATAGCAAACGTGAACTTATGAGGAACTGTTACGCATCAAATCTCAATAATAAGAATTGGAACAACAATCATCTAACGCTTCAGGGAATATCTATCCCTTGAAATTGACACGAAATCATCAACACACTTATGCATTCATCTAACTACTGTAAAAGATAATCGAATTACAAAACAGAAATTGAACGGATACAATTACAAGTCGAATAGTAGCTCCTTCAGACTAGGCCCTTGGTCCTTAGAAGCATTGCTATTCGAAATTCAGTATATAGAAATGATAAAACCGCTCGAAGCTTCTATTGATTTCATAGCTGGTACAACATTTTACAAAAACTGCTAATGCATAGGAATTCTAAGTTCTAAGTTCTTCGGTGCAATTCTTCTACTTATTTTCAAGATCTATTTACCCCGTATATATTACCATAATTTGGGTAAATTAAGTTATCTTGAGGATCGAGAGATCCTTAGGATTTCTTTACTATTACAATATAAGTAACTCGATCATCTTCAAAACTGCCTTGTGCCATAAAGTCTTCAACCTCCAATAGCTTGCGCATCTTCAAGATTTCCTTTTCTATCTTGTGTTTGACAATATTTAACCAATCCTATAATAAAACCAGACAATTCCAAGCATATTTCGGATCTATTTAATCTAACTTCAACAATAAAACTAAAGAGTATATTATTCATTTTCTATTATATTTGCTCCTAAATAATCGAAAAGTCAATCAAGATGATATCATGAAATGTGGGAAAAAGGAAGATATTTATACCTTTTTGATAACCTAACACATGCCACAGCCTGCGGGTGGCTAGGGATGTTACAAGAGACCTCATCCTTAAGATCCTTTTTGATAACCCTGATGTATTGGATCAAATGTGGAAATTTTTTAAGCTTAGTAGAAACTCCTTCTTGCTCACCCCATAGTCAGCGATTGTGCTCCTTTAATTGAACATTTTCTTGTTTAATATGTCTATCCAAAAGTTTATATTCTGCTACTTCCTCCTTTAACTTGTCATTCTATTTTTTAAGCTTCCCAACCTTTAATACTAATTGTTTCTTGGTAAAGGAAGTGACAGGATCAGATATGGTTGCTTGGTCAGTTACCTCCTCTTAGGCTTCCACCCCCTTCCTTAAACCTTTTAAGGTCTCTGTTACTAGCTCCTCAGTCTCACTAATCGTTGCTCCATAGAAAATTTCCTTCTCTGGAGAAGTCAGAATATCAATAGGCTCCTTTAGAAAAGAGGGTACTTGTGGAATTGTTATCTTCTTAGCCATGCTAATTATAGTTCTACGTACTAGATGTGAGGCTTCCTTAGATGTACTGTCAGGAGTGGAAATTTCCCAAAACAATTTTCTCTTCTTTGTTGTAGGAGTAGATGTGGATATCAGAACCTGTTGTTCCTACACAGATTTTGTTTTTACCCTAGAGGACTAAGGTGTATACTCTGCAATTTGCATTTTCTGTATCTTCTTCATTTTTACTCTAGGGGATTGAGGTGCAGGTAAATGATTTCTTTAGTAGAAACTATACACGAGGACTTACAAAATTTTATTGGAGGGAACTTGTAATAATTGATGTAATGCAGATGCATGAGAGTAACCGCATGTCTAGTACACAATTAGCACGATTATTAATAAAAGGAATAAATAGTGACCTTATACCTCTTAATACCTGAAACATTTGTATCAAGCGGAAAATTATTGAGTATAGGATAAGAGATACCATGCTTCATTATCAGTATCGGAACACAGCTTAGTACCGGACCATTATAGAAAAAAAATTGTAGTACCGGACCAACACAGGCCTTCTTCCTTAGTACCGGATGAACACAGAGGTGAATATTCTTGTAGTACGAGAACAACAAAAAGATTTTTCTAGTATTGGATGAACACAGAGGCGAATATTTGGAGTACTGGAACATTACAAAGATGTTATCTAGTACTGGAACAACACATAGATGAATATTGTTGCAATACCAGAACATCACAAAGATGTTATCTATTACCGAAACAACATAGAGATGAATATTGTTGTAGTACCGGAACAAAACAAAGATGTTATCTAGTACCGAGAAAACACAGAGATGAATATTGTTTTAGTACTGAAACAACACAGAGACTTGTCCAGTACTGGATTACCACAAAATTTTCTTCTGGTACCCAATGAAAATTGGATAAGGTACCTGGTGGCGTACTTTGTAGACTGAAACTTTGTAGGTTGCATGTTGTAGTGATTACTAGCATCTGCTGCAAATTATGGAGGAGAACATGTGAATTTATTCTTCTACAAGACCATATAGGTAAAACAACAAACAACACACTGGTACATAAGCTCCGAAATTGCAGCGAAAGTAAAAAATGAGGCAAGAGAATTCAATGACTGGGCTCCAACATCTATAACAAGAAGACACTATAGCTAGACAACCTCATGTTGGAATTCATAATCCTCCTCTTTATGGAACCAAACTAAGCACTTCTTCTGTTTCCACTTCCATTTTATTGGAAAATAAACCTAACTACTACTCTTCTATGGATTTTTCTCGAGCCCAAATCAGTTAATGCTCGTCGGGGTTTTTAGTTTTAAGGATTCTAAAAACTTAAAGAAAAATTCCATCTACTATCCTGTGGATTTTTCTCAATCTCGGGCCATTTCATACTCATTGGCGTTTTCAATTTTTAGGAGTCTGAAAAACTTAAAGAAAACTCCATCTACTGTCCCATGGATGTTTCTAAAGCCCCGACCAGTTCCTGCTCACCGGTGTTTTCAATTTTTAGGAGTCTGGAAAACTTAAAGAAAAATAGGCTCATTTTCCATAACTAATCTACAAAGGATAGATAAAGGAATAAACTTACACATGGTAGATGTCATTCTTATTGGCTTATAGTTATCATAGTACTATTATCGTAATAGAACAGTACTATAACAGAGTAGTACTAGAACAAAATTCTGCAGTACCAGAACAGAGCAGTACTAGAACAAAATTCTGCAATACTGGAATAGAGCAGTACCAAAACAAAATTTTGTAGTACCGGAACAAAATTTTGTAGTACCAGAATAGAATGGTACTAGAATTATGGAAATGGCTATCAAATTCCATCACTGAACATGTTTATTTGGCCTTGCCGATGGAAGTTGCAAAAGAATATGAAGGTCACAACAACCACTCCCCCATGCCTGAGGTTTTGCATGGCCTCATGAAAACAATTTGAGACGCTAAAAAAAGGTTTGTCATAGGGTTGTGAACATCTACAAAAAACAAACCAACAAAACTAATTGAAACTAGATTTTTATTCATGCTTATAAATAGAAAATTCAGGGAAAATGTCAAAAGTTGAATTATTAGTTATGAATCAAATAGTTTGGAATTAACATTCAGTTTTAATTTCTATTAAAAATATCACTTAATCGATCATCCTTGTGAAATAGTGGTCTTAAAATAGATAGGCAAGGATAAAGCACGAATGCATATTTTTTTAACAACTTAAGGAAAAAGAAGAAATTTAAAGAAATAGGTCTGAAAGCACTCCCTTAAGTTTTATCTTCTGTTGAAAAGGATGCCTTCTCCACTTTTGAAACCATTCCAGTATTATGTGTGCATTCGGAGGCTGAAGAGATTAACTTCTCGTAAAATTCAAAACAAAATTATCATAAGTTTTAGAAATAAATCTACTATAGGAACAAAAGATCTTAAACCGATTGCTTTATTAGATTCTGAGATTCCCATTTATGAAAAGTATGAAAGATATGTTGCATTGTGCTTGTGTGCGAAACTGATTTATTTATTTAATTATCCTACTCTAATTGAACAAAATAAAATGTCCTTCAAGTATAGGAATACTTCTAGTGAAACCATGCGCATAACAGGGTTAGAAATATATCCATACTCGGGTTTAAAAGACAAATTTTAATGCATACCGGAGTATGAAGGACTAACTGCTTTTATGATGAGATGAAACAATAATGAAAAGTAAAAGAGTAGTGTGAATTGATAAGTAATTGGAACCATCCTTCAATAGGATCATGATATTCATGTTTCTCTTCTTTGTTTAGGTCATACAACATGTCCTCCTTTTCCATGACACACAAATTATCTTCTTCAAGATCATTGGTCTTTGGAGTACATACAGGATCTGTTGAGAGGCATGCTAAGAACTCATCAATCTCAGGTTCCAATGGTTGCTCTAAATTGAATTCTATCCATGATTCATTAGTCTCCTCGAAAAATTTACAAGAGGGATCCAAAGGGACTTCTAAATCTTCTTGTGGAGAGACAAATAAATTATTTACTGTTGTCAATATATGCTCTTCTTGAGAGGCAAATATCTCAGTTGCTTCTAGAATGTGAGAAAGTTCTTGGAGGAACATTCTTCAAGCTCTTGATCATCCATGAATTAATCTAATTGGTTGATGATCCTTGTATCCCAACACAAATTAGTACTTGAGGGTTCTTACAACACCCTAAAAATGATTTATCATCACATATTTGAATTTTCAAACTAAGAAATTAAAACAATTTGCAAAAATAAAGCACACCAAACTTGAACTCCTTACATTATTGGGACCCTGTTGTCACCAAGTTATTGGTTCACACAAGTTATCTCATCATAAATACAACTAAATTTTCATAAATAAAAACACATGGTTGCATAAAATAAGGAAACACACTCTTGCATTAAAAGAAAAAGACTTCTGCATGAAAGGGAGAGGACAACCTAAATTTGGAGCAACCCCACTAAATTTGATGTGTGGGCTCTTCCCTCGTGTATTACTGTCTTCTCTCCGCCCTTAGGTTGTCCATAAAACCAATCCAAAACCATTAAATAAATCTAATTCAAATACTACCTATTACCATTTACAACTCCCCGACAACGATGCCAAAATGTTGGTGCAATTTTATGCATAATATATTACCAAAAATAATTTATTGACCAAGATTCGTAATCAATAGAGTTTTTACACTATATGTGCCAGAAACAGGTGGTTTATCTATGTCTGATGAGTATAACATAAAGAAGAAACATTTGAAGCTTAATACTCTGCCTTTCACACAATTCAAAATATGGAAAGAAAAATTGATCCACAAATGTATAATTCATAATTTTTGTTGAGGGGAAGGATATGCTCATTATAGGCTCATGAAAGATATATATGGGCTATGATTCTATCTCCTAGAACAACCACACAATCAATCATTAAAATTCAGGAAACCTAACTGAGCTAAAAGAACTACCAAGCAGGGTGTAAACACTCCATTATAAGCGCATGTAGGTGAGAGATGGAGCCTAGTCTCACTCCTGTAATAACTCACTTCAAACTTGCATGCAATCCCTATCTAATTTTGCACACTTCTTCAAACCAATGACATTCAGAAAGTAAATCAATGCAACTTGACAATTATGAAAATCTATCTCATTCCTACACAGGA
>SNQJ01S0149738.1:4932-23358 GCA_010110895.2 Picea sitchensis | reverse complement strand
ATCAAACCTCCTACTTTTGATGGAGAGCATAAGAAGGATGAAGATGTTGAGACATGGCTGCTATGAATGAGGAAGTACTTCCAATTGCAAAACTATTATTCTCATGCAGAGGGAAGAATTGAAATCTACCAACTTAAAGGAAAGGCATCCATATGGTGGGATCAGTTGGTGCAAGTGCAATGCCCCAAGGACAAAAATGTGACTTGGAAGGAATTCAAGAATCTTTTTGAAAATAAGTACTTAGCTAAGAGATACTTTGACAAGAAGATGAAAGAGTTCTTTGAACTTAAACTGGGCAACATGACTATAGATGAATATGAGAGGATATTTCTAGATCTATTGAAGTATGTCCCTTTCATTAAGGATGAGACAGTCAAGATCCAAAGATATCTGAGTGGGCTGCCATCTTTTTTCAGTGAAAAAATCCAATATGATGATGCCAAGACTCTGGAAGAAACTATAAGGAGAGAAAAATGATTATATCATCAGAAAAAAGGAAAGCCTACTTTCAAAAAATCTTGGGAAGACAAGAGGAATTTTAAGAGGGAGCAGAGGCAGAAGGGAAAAAAACCACCATTTTTCATAAATATTCCTCAAGGAAAACTAGTTTTGAAAGAGCCCGAGACGGTTGAAGTAAGTGGGAAAAGGCCAAGGAAGACACATATGCAATTTTGGGGCTATAATGGAGATCATAATTAGAGAGATTTCCCTCACAGAAAGGACAAAGTGAGAGATGTTCACAATGTTGAACAAGCAAAAATAGTGGAGGACATGGGTAGAAGAGTACCAAGAATCTATGCAGCTTTGGACAACAAGCAAGTTGAGTTTCAATCACACATGATTGAGGTTGAAGGTATGATAAATAACCATGCCCTTACTATTTTAATTGACTTAGGGGCTAGTCATAGTTATGAATATCCTAAGGTAGTGGAAATATTTCAATTACCAAGAAGAAATCATGGGAAATATTGGCTGGTGCAGCTAGTTACAAGAGCCAAGAGAAAGGTTGTTGAGTTGGTTAAATCATGTCTAGTGGGCATGAATGGACTGAGTGCCAAGGTAGATTTGAACATCTTTCCTTTGGGATCATATGATTT
Source organism: Picea sitchensis (assembly GCA_010110895.2). Taxonomy (NCBI): domain Eukaryota; kingdom Viridiplantae; phylum Streptophyta; class Pinopsida; order Pinales; family Pinaceae; genus Picea; species Picea sitchensis. The sequence continues at coordinate 22,261 of SNQJ01S0149738.1, read as the reverse complement.
CCTATTTGGTATGGATTGGTTGGAAAAAAACCATACTATATTAGACTATCATAAAAAGGCATTCAATTGCTTGGATGAGGAAGGAAATCAGAGAGCAGTCCAAGGAATTCCCTAGGAAATTACTATCCAGGAAATCTCAGCAATGGAGATAAAGAAGTGTTACAGGAAGGGATGCCAAATACTTACAGTCCATATGGAGGAAGAATCTAAGGATAAGGTGAAAATCTGGAGGAACATGTAGCCCTAGAATATTTTGAAGATGTGTTCAAGGAGGTACCAGGACTACCTCAAAAGAGAGATATTGATTTCTCTATAAATTTAATGCTTGGAGCAGCTCCAGTATCAAAGACTCCTTACAAAATGAGTACACCAGAGCTGAAGGAGTTGAAAATGCAGCTTGAAGAGATTCTCAAGAGGGGGTATATACGCTCAAGTGTGTCACCTTGGGGTGCCCCAGTCTTGTTCGTGAATACGAAAGATGGGACATTGAGATTGTGCATCGATTTCAAATAGTCGAACATAGTAACTATAAAGAACAAGTATCCTCTAAAAGGGATTGATGATCTCTTCGATCAATTGAAGGATACTAGGATATTTTTAAATATAGATCTCATGTCATGATACCATCAGCTAAGGATTAAAGAGGAAGACATCAACAAGACTGCCTTCGGGACAAGGTATGGTCATTATGAGTTCACAGTGGTGCCATTGGGGTTATCAAATGCACCAGTTGTTTTCATGTGATTAATGAATGGTGTTTTCCGAGAATATTTAGACAAGTTTGTCATTGTATTTATGGATGACATCCTTGTATATTCCAAGTCAGAAGAAGAACCTGAGCATCATTTGAGGATGGTGTTGTAAGTGCTAAGAGAGCATCAACTGTATGCCAAATTGAGCAAGTGCTCATTTTATCCAAACATAATTCACTATTTGGGGCATATCATATCTAAAGAAGGGATAACAGTGGACCCTGAAAATATTGAGGCCATTAAAGAGTGGAAAACACCTAAGAGTGTGAAAGAATTCAGATCCTTCATGGGTCTAGATGGCTACTACAAAAGGTTCATTGCAGGGTTTTCAAGAATAGCTCATCCCATAACTTCCTTACAGAGGAAGGGGAAGAGGTTTCAATGGAAAATAGAATGTGAAATGAGCTTCCAGAAATTGAAGAAACTGTTAACCAACGCTCCAATTCTAAAGATTACAGATCCGAATGAAGAATTCATGGTTTGCATAGATGCATGCAAATAAGTACTGGGTGCATTCCTCAGCTAGAATGGGTTTGTGATATGTTTTGAATCCAGGAAATTGAAAGAGAATGAAAGGCTCTATGCCACTCATGATTTGGATTTGGTAGCCATAGTGCACTCTTTGAAGAAGTGGAGGCACTACCTCATGGGAAACAGGTTTGAGTTGAGGATAGACCATAATGGTATGAAGTATTTGTTTGATCAACCTACTTTGAATGCTAGGAAGAGGAGATGGTTGGAATTTCTCTATGAGTATGACTTTGATATCAAGCACATCAAAAGAAAGGAGATCAAGGTGGATGATGCACTCAACAGGAGAGTGCATGAACTACATGCTACAACCTTTAGCATGTATCAGCTGGATCTTAAAGGTAGAATTTCTGATATTGAAAAAGGAGATACACAGTACATGGAATTGGTAACAAAATCACATCAAGGTAAAATGTTGTAGAAAATAGAAGATTATAGCTTTGGAATTGATGGAATTCTCTTGTACAGAAACATAGTTTGTGAACCCAATTATACTTAATTGAGGAGCATGATTTTAAAATAAATGCATAATGTGCCTTATGTTGGGAACCCTGGATATCAGAAAACAGTGGCAACAATCAAGATCCATTACTACTGCTCAGGCATGGAGAAAGAAATTGTAGAGTACATAGCTAAATGATTGGAGTGTCAAAGGGTCAAGGATGAGCATAGACACTGAGTTGGGTTTCTCCAACCATTACCCATTCATGAGTGGAAGTGGGAGGTAGTGACAATGGATTTCATCACATGTTTACCCAGAACAAACAAGGAGCACGATTCCACCATGGGGGTGGTGGATAAGCTTACGAAAGCTACCCATTTCATTCCTATGAAGGTTACTCACCAGGAAACCAATGTTGCTGATATTTACATGAGGGAAGTATCACACCTGCATGGAATACCCAAGACAATTGTGTCTGAAAGAGACCCAAAGTTTACCTCAAAGTTTTGGAAAGGATTATTCAAAGGGTTCAGAACCATTCTGAACTTCAGCACAGCTTATCATCTTGAGTCTGATGGACACACAGAAAGGGTAAATCAAGTGATAAAATATATGTTAAGAATGTATGTGATGGACAAACCATCTAAATGGGAAGATTATCTACACTTGGTAGAATTTTCCTACAACAATGGGTATCAATCATCATTGAAGATGAGCCTATTTGAAGCACTTTATGGAAGAAAGTCCAACACCCCAATAAGATGGGACAACCCATTTGATAGGGCATTGATTGGGCTAGATTTTCTCAAGGAAATGGAAGAGAAAATGATGAAAGATTAAATAGAATTTGAAGGCTGCCCAAGATGGGAAGAAAATCTATCCTGACAAGAACATAACTTACAAGGAATTTAAAGTGGGGGATCATGTTTTCTTGAAGGTGAAAGCCAATAGAAGTTCCTTGAAGTTGGGAAATTGTTCCAAGTTGGCAGCCATATATTGTGGGTCACTTGAAATTCTAGAAAGGATTGGACCAGTAGCTTATATGCTTTCATTCCCTGCATGCACAACTATTTATAACATTTTTCATGTCTCATTGCTCAAGAAATTAATACTTGATGCTAATCATGTGATTGATTGGAACGTGATTCAGGTGGAGCAAGAAGGCATTTTACAAGTGCATCTTGTGCGCATACTAGACCGGAAAATAAAGCAACTCCAGAATCAAGCCATAAGGCTTGTAAAGGTTCAATGGACTTGGTACGGACCTGAGGACACAACATGGGAGCACGAAGACGCTATGCATGCATAATACCTGCATCTTTTGTAAGATTTTGAAAATCTTTTTGATGTTGTGTAAATGAGTTGCATTGAGGATAGTGAAAAAATAAGGGGAGGTGTTGTCCCTTGGTTATGGAAGGAAGTGAAGAAAAAGGAAGAAAAGGGAAAAAGTGAACTTCACGGAAGACACAGTGACTTATACTGGGTCGAAGTGAGCAAAAGAGCAGAAAAGATGGAGTGAAGCCCGAGAAAGAAAGTTGTTGGATGAGGAGATCAGGGATGATAGATAATCAAGGAAGAAGGATCGTGGATGACTCATAAAGAGGAAAAATTCACCATTAGATGATTTGGAGCACCACTCGAGAAGGAAGGAGACAAGCTGGCAAAGCCCTGAAACCACGAGTAAATTGACCTAGGGTTTTAGACGCCTAGGGTTTTGGTATCTAGGATTTTGGACACTTAGTTTTTGGCCTAAGGATGTTGGTGAATGATTGTAAAGTATAAATAAAGGTCTAAAGGGCCTAGGTTGGATTGGTACTTTTGGGCTGATGTGTTGTTATTATTACTGTTGATATTGAGTTGGTCGAGAGAAGAGTATTGTGAGAGAGAGAAGTGTTAGGTACAAGAGCCTTCTGGATTGTAACATATTCAGCTGGGTGAGAAGATCAACCCTATAGATCGATGTGTAGGGAGGGGAGAGAAAGATAGGAGAAGAGAAGATCCGCTAGCTCAGAACGAAGACAAGAACTGTATGCTTTACATCCATATAATATAGCACTGTTCTGTGGACGTAGCCCTAGAGAGAGGGTGAACCATATATATTTTGTGTTGTGTATGATTGGTATTTTGTATTTGTCCTTCATATACTTTTATTGCATTGCTAAGGTAGATCTGATAGATGCATGGAGTAGATCAAGCTGATAAGTGATATATGAATGTTGTGTTGTTCCTATGTTAGATCCACTTGATATTCCCCTTGGTTGTAGACATCTTTGTCCTGCAACCCCCTCATAGATGCTTCGGGTGAGACTGCATCTTCTTCGCAGGTGTTGCCGAAAGGGCCAGTAGCTAGGGCTTGTTGGTGCACTCTTGGAGCTGAACCCTAGGTCTACCCCTGTGCCAACAAATGGTTTTGTTACCAAGACAGGAATATTTTTAAGGGAATGTCAAGGTGGTTTCCATCGAAGACAAAAACTCAAAAGTGGATAGAATATCAAGAAAAGGACTTCGTTGAAGCCCAGAATAAGAACCCTAATCTTAGTTCATAGGATTGGTTGGAGAAGCATATTTTTACTGATATACACGAGATATTATTTGGAGGAATCCATCAAGAGCTATACGAGTGGCTAGCTAGATTAGTCGATACCCAGTTCAAGATCCGATCTAGACTTCCTGTGGTTTGGACGTCGGAGTTGATCAAGAAGGTCAAGGAAGCTGATAACACCGTATCATGAGCAGTAGATCACTGGTTTGATATTACCATTGGAGGGTACATCGCAAAGTTTGTTGTTGACAGGGTAGAGTCATACAACTAAGCCAAGATATATTTCTTTAAGGGACCTAGAGAAAATTTTTTACAATTCTTGAAGCTGAGACTCAAGATGTTGTTGCATGAGACGAACATATTGAAGATACAATAGATTGGTTGGATCCGGAAAGGCTAATGTTCAAAAATTCAGACAACGACATCGACACAGAAGCTGGACATATGCACAGTGGGAAAGTTTTTAGAGAAGTCCATATTGTGAACTTGTTTAAGCAGAACTATGGGGAGGAGGGTTTCTACAATGTATATGAAGAAGATCTGACAGATGAAGAACATTCAGAACCCACCAGGATAGAGGAAGGAAAAGCTAAAGAGCTTCGTCGAGGAAGACCTGAAGGCTTAGAAATCACACAGACCATTGAAGTAAGTACTATTATCCTTCCTGTTGATTTAGTATTAAGCAACTAGAGTAATCCTAGTCACCAGAGAATCCAAAGCATTATCCATAGTAGTCCACCACATATTCAATCAGGAACCCTAGTATAATCTATGGAAGATGATATGAGACTTCCTATATTTAGGGGATATGGATCTGAAGATCCTAATCAACATTGGTTCATGTGTGAAGTTGTATGGAACATTAAGAATGTTATAGATGAAGCTCTCAAAAGAACCCAGTTCATTACAACTCTCAGAGATCGCGCACTGAGCTAGTACATGAAGCTTGTCCAAGGACTTGCACAACCTAAGACATTGAATCAAATCAAGAACACGCTGATTGCAGAATTTAAGAAACCTAAATCAAAATCCCAATGTATCATAGAGTTGAAAGAGATCAAGCAAAAGGTGGTTGAACCCATGTGGGAATTCAATTAGAGATTCAAAACATTGACAGGCCCATTAACTTTCCAGATCCTAGATGAACAAAAAAAATAATGGTTCATTGCTTCCCTCCTACCACACATCAGAGTTCCCCTGATGCAACAGAAGATTTCTCCATAGGCTGAGGTATTGGAGATCGGCATGAAGCTTGAATCAGCCCCTGTGAGAGAATCTATCTCAGGTATGAGCCATATCCTGAGTTAGCTAACTAGTTTGTCTCAGCAGGTCGAAGCTATGAAGAAAGACAAGGGAAAAGATAGAAGAGAAGATATATGGTGTGTTGGATGAAAATCATAAGGTCATGAAAAGGAACAATTCCCTCTATTCAATGATTACTTGGCTTCTGGAGCTCTAAGCCCCTTGAATCAAGTCACCTTACCCTGGTGTGAGGTATGAAGAAACAGACATTGTACTAGTGAGTGATATTATATGAAAAATTATGTTCAGACACCTACAAATTTGTACTGTACATTCTATAAGTCTATAGGGCATGATGATAGGGATTGTAGGGCTTATGATCTCATGCATGAAAGGTCAAGAGACATATATAATATCTAAGGCGAAGTACATCAAGAAGGAAATGCTACGTAGTATAACTCTCCTGGGAGAGGAAACTTCAATCCTCGTGATTCAGAGGAAGAGGATGAGGAGGAGGAATGGTTCCAGGCCAAACTTTTCACAACCTGGACACCTTGCAAGGGATTGTCAGAACCCTTGTACTACTTGCAGCTACTACAACTCGTTTGACCATGTTATAAAAGATTGTCCTGTACTGTTAGCTAAGCTTCATGAAAGATGAGGACCTCAGCAGAACCCGAAAGTGCAACTGATCTATGCTAAACCTCATGGAGAATACCCTAGAGTTTTTGTTATAACTAGAGGAGGCACTATTACAGGAGAAGACAAACTAACCCAACGGAAGATTACAGAAGATTCAGGAATCAAGAAAGCTGTAGAGAAGACCCAAGCCTTTGATGCAAAGAAAGGAAGACAAATGTTTGAGGCAACATGGAAATAATTTAGAGGAGACTAAGGTTCTTAATCAAAGACAAGACCAGAAGTAAGAGAGTATGGAATGCCTCATGCATTTGATCAGTCTGCTTCTCCAAGAGAAGGAAAAGAGGTAATAAATCTCATGGACTTTTTACATACTTGTATTAAGTTGATTTAGGATGAAAGCACTATACAAGAGTTACAAAATTTAATAAGAAAATATGAGCTAGGAAAGATAAATCCCTTACTGAATAGGGCAGTACACCAAATTGGTAAAAAGAGAAGGAAAATAAGGAATTACATTTGAATGCTCAAATAGGAGAGTATGAGATATAATATGTGGTCCTCGACTTAGGCTCGGAGGTCATTGTTATGACGAAGAAAACTTGGGCACAGATGGGAAAACCAAAGTTGATATATTCCCCTATCAGGCTTAGGATGGATAATCAACAAGCTGTCAGCCCATTTGAATGATTGGAGCATGTCTCTGTGGACATCGACAAAGTAAGAACATTTGTAGATTTTGAGGTAATTGAAATAGTTGATGAAAGTTTCCCCTACCCCACGCTATTGGGAATTGACTGGGCCTTCAATAACTCTATTTTTTTTTACTTAAAGAAGAGACGTATGACTTTTGAAAGTGATGGTCTTAGGGTCATTGCAAATTTAGATCCCGATGAAGGTCAGCGATACACAGAGCCCATAAGAGAAGAAGACTACACATATGAACTAGAAAAAATCTACAAGCTAACCGCAAGACAACAAGATTACATTAATCCTACAACCAATGGGAATCTAAGCTGGCGAAGTGAGAGAGCATGTTCATCAGATTCAGAAGAAGCATTGAAGAACTAGAAAAATAATATGTATGAAGTATCCATAAGAAGATGTGCTAGATTAACCAGAGAAGTTTGTTGGATTGGCACAACAGTAAGTAACTTACCCACCTTTGATGGTTTGAATCCTTTAGAAACATTCTTGTCGGACTTTGAGGAGAATTTGCCAATACAACAAAGATTACTAGCCATGGATGAGGCCATGAAAGCCACACCAGTGATATGGTGGGGGACACATAAAAGTAATATTACAGATTGGATATAGTGTCGTACCTTAATGACGATGAGGTTCTCAGCACAGGTAGAAGGATGCGAAGTTTGCTACACAGGTCGAAGCTTCCCAATGGACCATGTGTGAAGCTGTGAGGAGGCTTGGAGTAACATTCCACAAGAATAGTGGGTACACAAATTCATCAACACGCTAGACATGTTACCTATCAACTGGTACCTCCAAGAAGCGTTGTGCCTCATCACTACGGATTGGGAAGGTATGAATCAGAATTTTATAACTACATTCTTGTTTGAAAGTCAATTTTTGTCAGTAGATCAAGAATTTCAGATAGTGAGACAAAAATTATTCGAGGAGGTATCCAGCCTTCCCTTAGAACAGGAAGAGGGTGAATGGACTGCACCTCTCCAGAAACTGCAAGGTTGTTACAACATTAATGTGGATGAAGATGATGACCCGAGGAAAGTAAACATCATAGAAACAGAAGGCCAGAGAGATGTCGAAGGACCACGAATTGAGTTTCCATTCATTGGACAACCAATTAAGATTAAGAAATTGAATATTGGAACAGAGGAGACACTGAAGCTTGCCAATATTGGAGATTATTGAGATGTTGCCACCATTGACAAGATTACTGAGTTACTGCACAAGTATTAGGACTTTCTTCCATCCAAGTTAACTGATATGAAGGGCATTAAAGGGCATATGGGAGAGATGAGGATTCCCTTAAATCTAGATGCTAGACCAGTCAAACAAAGACCTTACAGATTGAACTGCAAATATAAGGAGAAAGTGAAGATTGAGCTTGACAGAATGTTGGAAGCAGGGATTATAGAATCGGTGGAAGAATCAGAGTGGATTATCCCTATGGTGGTACATGACAAGAAGACATGAGAGATCATAATATGTGTAGGCCTCCGGAAGCTGAATGATGCTTGTTTACATGACCCCTTCCCTACACCATTCACTGACGAAGTGTTAGATAATGTGGGAGGGCAAGAGGTATATTATTTTTCAGATGGATTTTCAGAATACCATCAGATCTGGATTGCCAACAAAGATCGCCACAAGACCACATTTGCAATAGAATGGGGGTCCTACCAGTATACAATAATTCCATTTGGATTGAAGAATGCCCCAGCCATATTTTCCAGGGTGGTGGTTGAAGCATTCAATGAGTTTTTGCATAAATGTTTAGAAGCATATTTTGATGATTGAACTGTATTTAGTTTATTGAAGAATCACATTGAATATCTAAGGCTAATGTTGGATAAATGGAGGAAGTGTCAAATTGATTTGAATCTAAAGAAGTGAATTTTCTTTTCCCCATTTTGAGTTTTATTAGGACATATTGTATGTAAGAAAGGATTACTGGTAGATCCATCCAAGATCGCCATTATAGTTGATCTACCCCCTCCTACAACAGTTAAACAGTTGTGCACTGTGTTGGGACACACATGCTACTATAGGAAGTTCATTAAGGGATATGCTCAGATCACAATGCTCATGGAGAAGCTATTGAAGAAGGATTGTCAGTTTAGTTGGACTGAAGAATGCCAACAGAGCTTCGATACACTGAAAGAGAAAATGGTTAATGCGCCCATTTTGGTTTTTCCATACTAGACCCAGGAGTTTCATGTACATGTCGATGCATCCTCTATTTCTTTAGGAGTCATATTAGCACAACCGAGAGAAGGAGATATTGACCATCCTCTAGAATTTTCTAGCAAAAAGTTATTCACAGTTGAGATTAATTATACCACTACGAAAAGAGAGAGATTAGCCATGGTGTACGCATTACAAAAATTTCTCCACTATTTGTTGGGAGGACACTTTAAAATGTTTACTGATCACTCTGCACTGAAGTACCTAGTCAACAAGCTAGTGTTGGGGGGAAGGATATATAGATGATTGTTTCTATTTCAAGAGTATGATTTTGAGATCATAGTAAAACCAGGAAGAATGAACAAGGGTCCTGACCACTTGTCGAGGTTGGAACATGGAGAAGAACCCACTAATTTGGAAGATACACTTCCAGATGCACAACTCCTAGATATTACAAATATCGATGATCACTTCACAGACATAGTCTAGTTTGTGTCAACTAGAATGGCACCTAGCGAGTACACAATTCCCTAGAAGAAATAACTACCGGTGCACGTTGTAGAATTTTCACTCATAGCTGGTCAGCTATACAATATGGGACCGGATGAGATCTTGTGAAGATGTGTTATGGAGGCAGAACACTCGCTGATCCTCGCAGAAGCTCATGAAGGCATCACAGGAGGATATTATGCAGGGAAAGCAACTGCGCAGAAGGTCCTAAGAGCTGGCCTTTGGTGGCCTACCTTACACAGAGATGCTAAAGACTATTCCAGAGCCTGCGATGTATGCCAAAGGGTTGGGAAACCATCCAGAAGAGATGAAATTCCATTGGCACCACAATTGACCCTACAAGCATTCAAGAAATGGGCCATTGACTTTGTTGGACCTATAAATCCACTAAGAAAGAACACATTAGAAAGGTACATAATCACAACAATAGATTACTTGACTAGATGGGCTGAAGCTCGAGCAGTTAAGGATTGTAGTGCAACTACAACTGCGCGCTTCATATTTGATGACATCATAACTAGGTTTGGATGCCCAAATATCCTCATAAGAGATCAAGGAACACATTTCATCAATAAGACAATTGAAGCCTTGACTGAAGAATTTGCAGTCCACCATCAGAAGAGCACACCGTACCATCCACAAGCAAATGGGACAATTGAAGCATTCAATAAGATTTTGGAAATAACACTAACCAAGATATGTTGTGTGAACAGGGATGATTGGGATTTAAGAGTACCAACAGTATTATGGGCCTATAGAACCACGTGGAAGAAGATGACAATGCAGACCCCTTTTAAGTTGGTCTATGGTATTGAAGCTATTGTTCCAATAGAGTATTTGGTACCAAGCCTGAGAATTGTTGCCTTTATGGGTATGGATGATACTGGAGATGTTCAAGAAATACTTCCGCAATTGGTTGAACTTGAGGAAAATAGATTCATTGCAGGATTCCATCAGCAAGTACAGAAGGAAAGAGAGAAGGCCTATCATGATAGACACATCAAGAAGAACGCATTTAGACAAGGAGATCTAGTGCTAGTTTATGACAACAAGTTCATCAAGCATCCTGGGAAGTTCAGAATGCATTGATTGGGGCCATACGAGATCGCCTATGTTACAGAAGGAGGAGATGCACAACTGAAGACGTTGAATGTAAATGGAAGGAAGGCCTAGTGAATGGGAGTCGGCTGAAGTTGTACTATGACAACTAGTTGCCTCGCAACTCTCAGTAAAATCAAGCAGATCAGGGGTCTAGGTACCAGGTGAATTTGAAATTGGGTACCAAACAAAGAAAAGACAGTTTGCAGAAGGAAGAAGAGGAGGCATAAAGCAGAAAGAAAAGGCTGCACTGAGCAGTCCAAAGTTAAAGTACAACAGAATAGTCAAATCGAAGTGCCTAGGGATGAGTCACAGGTGAGAGTTTGGGGCTTTTTGGCCCTTGGTTATGGAAGGAAGTGAAGAACAAGGAAGAAAATGGGAAAAGTAAACTTCGCAGAAGACATAATGACTGATACTAGGTCAAAATGAGCAAAAGAGAAGAAACGATGGAGTGAAACCCAAGAAAGAAAGTCGTTGGATGAGGAGATCAGGGATGAAAGATAAGAAAGGAAGAAGGATCATGGATGACTTAGAAAGAGGAAAAATCCACCATTATATGCTTTGGAGCACCACGTGAGAAAGAAGGAAATATAGGCTAGCGAAGCCCTGAAAACATGGGTCAAATTGACCTAGGGTTTTATACACCTAGGGTTTTGGTATCTAGTGTTTTGGACACTTAGGTTTCAGCCTAAGGATGTCAGTGAATGATTGTAAAGTATAAATAGAGGTATAAAGGGCCTAGTTTGGGTTGGTACTTTTGGGTTGATGTGTTTTTATTATTACTGTTGATATTGAGTTGGTTGAGAGAAGAGTATTGTGAGAGAGAGAAGTGTTGGGTACAAGTGCCTTCTGGATTGTAATATCTTCAACTGGGTGCGAAGATCAACCCTGCAGCTGGGTTCGTAGGGAGGGGAGAGAAAGATAGGAGAAGAGAAGATCTGCTAGCTCAAAACGTAGACAAGAATTGTATGCTTTACATCCATATAATATATCATAGTTCTGTGGACGTAGCCATAGAGAGAGGGTGAACCACGTATATTTTTTGTTGTGTATGATTGGTATTTTGTATTTGTCCTTCATATACTATTATTGCATTGCTAAGGTAGATATGATAGATGCATTTATTAGATCAAGCTAATAAGTGATATATGAATGATGTGTTGTTCCTGTGTTATATCCACTTGATATTCCCCTTGGTTGTAGACATCTCTGTCCTGCAACCCTCTCATAGCTACTTCGAGTGAGACTGCATCTACTTCACAAGTGTTGCCGAACAGGCTAGTAGCTAGGGCTTATTGGCGCACTCTTGGAGCTAAACCCTGGGTCTACCCCTGTGCCAACAGGAGGGGATTATAATATTCCAAGGCCGAGCCCTGGTTGTAATTATGAATGTAACATGTTTTGTAGGCTGGTGAGACAAATATTTATAAGTTGGTAGGGTTATGTGTTGATTAGGCCGAGAGCCTATTTTGTACATTATGGGGGACTAAGATCCAATGGGTAGGGAAAGGGATGGGGCTAAGAGTCTAGGAAAGAGGGGCTAAGATTAAGAGCTTAAACCCAAGAGATTAATATATAATTATTATTCTAAAAGCCGTAAAGAGGATATTAATTATCCTAATTTTATTTAGGGGGGGAATGAGTTCCAAGTGGGGGACAAACATGCTCCTCGAGAGCCAAGTGTCATCCAAACCCCATGCAGTTTTATGGGGGCTCTCTCACCAACTCGGGGTGAGTCTCACAATTCGGAGGATACTCTCCATTCTCTCCTTTTTGGCCATGGTTTTCCACCATTCACGCAAACAATGAGAAACCACACAGTTAGTCATTTTGTCCACCATTGTTGAATTCTTCAACCTTTTGAACCTTTACTACAAGACAAATTTGATACCCTCATTGTACCTGCACCTACGGATTTCCTGCATATTGTCCTATTAGTATTGTTTCCCCGCATCCATTTTCTGTTGCTTCCATCACTGTGCTCCTATGTAGAGGATGTGAGCTCTCCTGGAGGAAGTCCAGTAGCAGCTACAAAACTCTGAGAATTCCTGATCTAGCCTATTGCTAAATCCCTGGAAAGGGAGGTGTAGTAGCCGATGGACTTTATGATAGTGAAGGTGTACACTCCTGGGGTGGAACAAGCATGTGGGGAATGAGAGTCTATGAGTTGTGGGCATAAGTGGCTCATTGTTGGAAATATTTTTTGTTGTACTGTGAAACTTCATGTTGTCCCTGTGTATCCTAGGAATCTATTTCTGATGGAGTTTAGACCCATCTCAAGGGTGGCCCACTGCTGAGAGTGATAAGAAGCATGGTCTAAGGATGGGAGGTTCATGGAAGGCTTGCATGTAGTTGGTGTACTTCAATTGAATATAAGTACCATTTCCAAGTTTGGTTACATGTTGTGTATTTATATATGTTGTTATATTTATGGGTTTTTCCTATGATTACTGCATGTATTCTTTTACTGTTATTTATGCATTATTCTATTTGAAAGAAGAATGCAAATCAATTGTTAATTTGTATGTGTTATTTTCACTTTCACATTAATCTATGTATGAACATAATGTTTATGTCTGGTTAAAACTTGCATTAGATATATATGCTATGTATATTTGAGCATGATAGTTTTCTGGAGTAGCATGGGCTGGCCTGGGTGGTCAGGGATGTCACAAATTGATTTCAAAGTGAAAAGTATGTTTAAAGAGTGATGTTCCTCGGCCTGAACAAGTTGATATTCCGACACGTGTCCCTTTTTTATGAACGTTCCAGATTAACTCCAGACTTCGGGAGAATTGGAGTGTGCTAGTGTGAAAAGTCTCGAAGCCCAAAGTCCCAAAGCTGAAGAACAAAAGTGGCATGGCATGATGACATTTCCAGTGGTGATGTGGACCTTTCATAGACATGCCAAGTGCTACCACCTTAATTATTTATATATTTACCATGTGGACCCTAGAAGGTAAAGAAGTTCAGGAGTTCGACGTTCGAGAGAATTGGAGTGTGCAAGTGTAAAATCTTCCGAAGACTGAAATCCCAAAGTGGCATGGCCTGTTGATGTCACCAGGGATGACGTGGACACATGGAATGTGTGTCACATGTCAGTGAGTTAAGAACCTTTTGAAGATATAAATTCCAGCTAGAACATGACACGTGTCACCCGTCTGATTGGGCCACGTGTCCACCTCTAGTATTCCTCCATGTGTCACTCCTCTTGAGCATGGGTAGTGGGGCCCTGATGAATACATAAAGTAGTTAAAACCTTGGAGAAGAATTTAACTAGAATGGGTCCACGATAACTTGAACCCAGTAGACGTGTGGTGCTAGATTGTGAAATCTGGAGACTTAGTACTCTAGAGGAAATATGTTACAGCTAGCATTGGGTAGAGAAATCCTGAAGGGTTGAAGGCTAGAGTTAATCCAAACCATTGGTCACAGGGGACATGTGGCATCATATCGTAAGGTACGGAGACTTGAAAATCTGAAAGAAATGGCTCATGATGGGATGGGAGGAAGAAATCCCAAAATTTTCGTAACACCGAAGTAACATAACATGATGACATTCCGAAAGTTACATGGAAGTATTCAAAGATTCATAGTTCGAGAGTTTTGGGGTGTGAATATGTGAAATCCTCCAAAGTCCCGGAACCCCAAAGCAACAAACTACCGAAGAATGGAGGGTCGGATTTAGTCTCGACCATTGATCGAGAAACGACACTTCACAATAGATGTAGTAGTGTAGAGTCTTGGTACTCTGGAAAGATTGATAATATGGATAGTCTAGAAACCCCGAAGCCCAAAGTTCCATAGTAAATATCAATCGTTGGATGTTGGGAAGTGGAAGACTATTGATCTAACCCATTTCATGAGTTAAACAATTTGGCAGTCCAAGAGATTTTTTATGATGAGCTTCGGAAACCGTCGAAGCCGGAGTCTTGAAGCTCCTATCCACCATAGATCTTAACAGAGAATGTGGACCGTAGATCCACCATCCTTCATGAAATCGTTGTTCAATTTTATGTGAGGTTTGTAACGTGAGAAAAGGGAAACCTTCGAAGCTCCAGAGCCTCAAAGTTTCAAGGCTACGAATAAGTGCCCAACTATTAGCACTTGGTCACAACCATGGACAAATGCAAATTGAGGGCTAAAGAAAAAGGGGGATAGTGCCTGAATGTGAATTGTAGAAAAGAATAGGGCTCCGAGATAAAGTCATGGAGATTATTGATCGACCAAATATCCAAAGAAAATAGAGTCTGATATTATTTTGTTGAATCAAATTGTTTAAGTTATTCTGGAGAATTGTTAAGTCTAATAGCATGACAAAAATTCGATTGACTGCACATTTTGCAGATTTAACAATTGACAGAACCAAACCGAATTGTTCCATAGTGGAGAGAAATGGAGGAGTCACATGATGCTTACAGTTAGGAGAATGAAGCTAGAGGAATGGATGTCTATTTTGGAATTGAAGGAAAAAACTCCAATGGGCATGGAGAAGAAATAGATAAAGAAGTGATCCTGATGAAAATCATTAAGAATTTCCAAAAAGATTTAAAAATTCACCAGGGAGATAACAAAAGGATTAAGAGAGACAAGGAGAAACAATAAGAATTCAATATGAAGTTAATGCAGAGCCTAGAAATAATTGAAAATAATTTGGATAAGGAGAGTGGCTCCAACAACTCATGAAGCCATAGATTCCCTGATGAGGAAAGAAGAGGAAGAAGTGGTAGAAGACATCACCAAAACTCCCAAAAGAATTCCCATAGGAGAGAACACAGTAGCTCAAGTCCATCCCCTGTTAGGAAACATAGGAGGTCTGGGGTGGATGAGTTGAAAGGAGAAATGGATAAGATCAAACCACCTACTTTTGATGGAGAGCATAAGAAGGATGAAGATGATGAGACATGGTTGCTAGGCATGAGGAAGTACTTCCAATTGAAAAACTACTATTCTCATGCATAGGGAAGAATTGCAATCTACCAACTTAAAGGAAAAGAATCCATATGGTGGGATCAATTATTGCAAGTACAATTCCTCAAGGAGAAAAATGTGACTTGGAAGGAATTCAAGAAACATTTTGAAAATAAGTACTTATCCTAGATATACTATGACAAGAAGATGAAAGAGTTATTGAACTTAAACTGGGCAGCATGACAATAGATGAATATGAGAGGAGATTTCTAAAGTTGTTGAAGTATGTCCCTTTCATTAAGGATGATGCAGTCAATATCCAAACATATATGAGTGGGCTTCCATCTTTCATCAGTGATAAAATCCAATATGATGATCCAATATGATGATCCCAAGACTCTCAAAGAAACTATAAGGAGAGAAAAATGTATATATGATCAACAAAAAGGAAATCCTACTTTCCAAAAATATTGGGAAGACAAGAGGAAGTTTAAGAGGGAGTAGAGGTAGAAGGGGGAAAATCCACCATTTTTCAGAAATAGTCCTCGAGGACAGCCAATTTTGAGGGATCCCAAGATGGCTGAAGTAGGTGGGCAAAGGCCAAGGCAGAAAACTATACAATGTTGGGGTTGTAATGGAGATCATAAGTATAGATATTTCCCTCACAGAAACGACAAGGTGAGAGATGTTCACCATGTTCAGAAAGAATAAACAGTGGAGGATAGAGCAGAAGAGTACCAAGGATCTATGCATCCCTGTTCAACAAGAAAGATGAGTTTCAATCACATATGATTGAAGTTGAAGGTATGATCAATAACCATGCCTTTACTATTTTAATTGACTTAGGGGGTAGTCATAGCTATATAGATCCTAAGGTAGTGGAAAGATTTCAATTTCCAAGAAGAAAGAATGGGAAATCTTGGCTGGTGAAATTGGATACATGAGCCAAGAGAATGGTTGTTGAGTTGGTTAAATCATGTCTAGTGGGCATGAATGGACTGAGTACCAACGCAGATTTGAACATCTTTCCTTTTGGATCATCTAATTGGCTAATTGGTATGGATAGGTTGGACCAAAACCATGCCATATTAGACTGTCATAACAAGGAATTCTCTTGCTTGAACGAGGAAGGAAATCAGAGAGAAGTCCAAGTAATTCTCGGGGAAGTTACTATATGAGAAATCTCATCAATGCATCTAAAGAAGTGTTACAGGAAGGGTTGTCAAATACTTGCAGCCCATATGGAGGAAGCGTCTAAGAATAAGGTGCCAAATATGGAGGATCATGCAGTTATGGAAGATTTTTAAGATGTGTTCAAGAATGTACCAAGACTACCCCCAAAGAGAGATATTTATTTCTCTATAAATTTAATGCCTAGAGAAACTCTAGTATCAAAGACTCCTTACAGAATGAGTACACCGGAGCTGAAGGATTTGCAAATGTAAAATGAATAGGTTATGAAGAAGGGGTATATAAACCCAAGTGTATCACCTTGGGTTGCCCGAGTATTGTTCATGTCAAAGAAAGATGGGACAGTGAGATTGTGCATCAATTTCAAATAGTTGAACAAAGTCACTATAAAGAACAAGTATCCTCAACCAAGGATTGATGATCTCTTTGATCAATTGAAGGATGCTAGGATATTTTAAAAGATAGATCTCAAGTCAGGATACCATCAAGTAAGGATTAAATATGAAGACATCATAAAGACTTCCTTCAGGACAAGGTATGGTCATTATGAGTTCACAGTGGTGCCATTTGGGTTATCAAATGCAC
>SNQJ01S0149737.1:8460-31818 GCA_010110895.2 Picea sitchensis | reverse complement strand
TTTAATAAGGTTTTTGAGAAGAGAAATCCAGTCACTTTTCTCATGAAGAAAGGCTCTTTTGGGATCTTTTGGGAACATGAACACATGTTGCAAAAGGATCACTGGGGTGACTGAAATAATGTGTAACACCTGGAAGATCTTAGTCTGTGAAGAAGAAAGATAAATCCTCCGAAGACATAGGAGAGACGAGCGACTAGACTAAAGAACCAAAGGCTAGTTAGAGAAGCACAATGACAAGGTCGATATTGAAGTTGGATGAATACAAGGGACCTATTACCAAAAGAAAAATCAAGCAACTATGTATTCTCAGAAGTGAAAATAACATTCCCAGAACCTCTCCGGATATGGCAGAAAGAAATGAAAAACCGTGAGAATAACAACATGAGGAGAGACAAGGAGGTGGAAGAGATGCTGCAAGAAATCAAGGAAACCTAAAGTTTGAAAATTGAAGAAGATTAAGAGATTATCCTTTGAATCTTCTAGGTGAGCAACATGATCTCCATGTTCTCTCTAAGGGTACCCTAAAGGAATTTTTCGGAGATAGAACAATCGATGCAAAGAGGCACCTTCACTTATTTCTTTATGTTTGTGATTTTCATCGTGTTGAGTATGATGATGTCATGGTAAGGTTATTTCCGCAAACCTTATCAGGAAGATCATATGAATGGTATACGACATTACCCAACAAATCAATTCGCTCGTTTAATGACCTTGAAGCCATGTTCCTGACTATGTTCACCCCTCCAATTTTTTTTGACACTCTTCTCACTGATTTCACCCATATTGGTTTGAGGAAGACTGAAAGAATATGATATTTTAATCTCAGGTTCAATAAAACCTTGAGTAAGATTCCAGAATATAAAAGACCTAATGACCCAGTCATACTTGGATGTTATAAAAATGCAATGCCCTAGAATGTGAAATACGTTATCAGAACATCCCAGATGGATACCCTGTAGGAAGCAATGACTAAATCCACTGAGATGGAAAAAATTATGATTGAAATGGGTTTCGACCCCGACATCATACTGGGAAAAGTACAAAGGAAACTGGGAGGATTTAGTATTGATAATCAAGGAGCCTCTATTTCAATAAAGAATGAATAATTCATTCCATGACCAACCAAAAGTCAAACAACTAGAGGAGGATTTTTCAAGGGAACCATACCAGATGTGAAGGTAGACCCTATCGTGGCACGAGAAACCAAGCAAAGAATTGAAATTTCACAGATGAATAGAACTATCAAGCAAATTTCGAACGAGATAACCAGACTAAGAAGGGAAGACAATTATGTGGAAAATGCAAGAATGTTAGTCCCAGAGAAATGAAGTAACCATCCCTAAGAAAACAAAGTGAGGTTTGAAAACATGGATAATCCGCAAAGACCAAGAGTTCTTAGGCAACCTACTCCAAATGCAGTTGTTTGGATGATGTATATGATGAGAAAATGGTTGAGAAAAAGAACTATTATTCACCTGATGAAAGTTCTGAAACTATACATATGGAAAAATGCGAGACATCCATGTATATATTTAAAGAAGGTGACGATGACCCCAACTCACAAGAAATCGTCACCCAAACAAGAAGATTTATAAATAGATCAAAGAATAAAATTGATTTTGAAAAGGAAATTCAAAAAGATAAAGAAAAAACAAATGAGAAAATGGTGGATGACATTAGAAGTAAGAAGCAACAACCGATGCCAAACTCCGCTCAGACAACATACAATGTTGTAGAGGAATTAATTAAATTAAGAATAACTCTTCCTTTTACTGAATTGGTGAAGATTCCCCAACAAGGGGAAAACATTATGAGATTATTGGATGATCCATATGAAAAAGAAGAAGTTGTTGTCACAAGTCCGAAACAAATTCAGAACAAACCAACTGCTAAGCTGAGGGATAAAATTTCTCCCTTTTATATTTCAATTGAAAATCATGATGTTGCACTTCATAATTGTTTAGTTGATACGGGCATGACCAATAATATTATTCCACTGGTGGTCATGGAGGCATTGGGCATGATTTGTACTAAATATTATGATACTGGTGAAAGTATATATCCAATTGATTCTAGAGAAGTGCTTGCTTATGGGGTAATCAAGGAATTTTATGCCTGGATCATGGTGGTTCCTCATATTATCACAATTTTCAATATTATTGTGGTAGACCTTCCTCTCTCATATGGAGTTGTGTTGGGAAGAGATTGGTCATCCATGATCGAGGGATATATAATGAACGATGGAAGTTGCATGATGTTTTTAGGGAAAGAAGGAGCAATGATTAAGGTTCCCCGTGAACCCAGAAAAGCATTCTCTTTCAAANCATATGGAGTTGTGTTGGGAAGAGATTGGTCATCCATGATCGAGGGATATATAATGAACGATGGAAGTTGCATGATGTTTTTAGGGAAAGAAGGAGCAATGATTAAGGTTCCCCGTGAACCCAGAAAAGCATTCTCTTTCAAAAGAAGGACAATGAATTAATGGAATATTATATAGATGTTGAGATTGGAAATTATTCTATCCTATATATGGAACACAATGAAATCCTGGAGAAAATTCAAGACACGGAGGAACAATAACATCCATTTGAAGGTTACTGGAGGATTTCATTTGATGGAGCTTTTTCATGCTCCAGAAGTGGAGTTGGAGTTGTCCTTGTAAGTCCAGGTAATATTATTAATCCACATGCTATTAGACTTGAATTTGCATGTACTAATAATGAAGAAGAATATGAAGCTTTCATTCAGGGGATGATTCTTGCAAAATAAATGATGATAGAACATCTAATTGTGACTAGCGACTCTGAGTTGGTAATTAATCAAGTTACCCAGAGGTGTAGAATCAAGAAGGAAAGACTTAAGTTATATTTCAAAAGAGTTAACGAATTGATGCAGTCTTTCAGTTCTTTCAACATTGTTTTCATTCTAAGGGATAAGAATCAAAAGGTCGATTCATTGTCTTTGGCGGCCTCATTGTCAAATCTAGATGATGCAAAGAAAAATGCATTTTCAGGTAGAAAGAGTATTCCGACCTTATGTACCTGATAAATTGAAATATTTGCAATTGTTTGAGAATGATGATCAATTGGAAATTTTTTTGTTGAATGATGATGATGATGAAGACAATCAATGTATGATGTCCTGAAAGATTGTATTAAATCTGAGTTTCTTTTTACAAAAGATGATCATGCTAAGAATCCCCTGGAAGAAATTTCACTTCGAAAGGTTCAAGAAACAAGAAAGATCAATATTGAAACTAACAGTTCCCCAAAATATGTCAACTTGGGAGTTGATTGCACCATTAAAGAAGTTGATCAATATGTTGCATTGTTTAAAGAATATATTGATGTGTTCGCATGGACCTATGATTATTTGAAATCTTATGATGAAACAATATTTCAACATATCATTCCTTTGAGAGAAGAAGCAAAGTCGGTCAAGAAAAAAATATGGATGATGAACCCAAAATTGAAACCTCTGGTAAAGGTTGAATTGGAGAAATTAAAGAAGGTCGGAATAATATATCCCATTAGACACTCTGATTGGCTTTCAAACCTTGTGATAGTAAGAAAGAAGACCCGGGAAATCCGAATGTGTGTGGATTTCAGGGATATTAGCAAATCAAGCGTAAAATATAACTACCCTTTACCTAAGATGAAGTTTCTTCTCCAACAAGTCATTGGATCAGCTTGTATGTCCATGTTGGATGTTTTTTCTGGATATAATCAAGTCTTGGTTGCTGAGGAAGATAGAGCAAAGAAAACATTCATAACACTTTGGGAGACATATGCATATGCTAGGATGCCCTTTAGTTTGAATAATTCAAGAGCCACATTTCAAAGGGACATGTATCATGATTTCAATGGGTTTATAGGGAAATTCATGGGGGACTATCAAGATGACTTGAAAGTACATTAAAAATCAAGGGGTGATCACATTCATCACTTAAGGAAAGTTTTTTTCAGATGCAAATTATATGGTGTTTCACTAAATCAAAAGAAATGTTTATTTGTTGTAACTCAAGGAAAACTATTGGGGCATATTGTGTGCAAGGAAGGGATTTATATAGATCCAGAAAGAGTTAAATCTATAAACGAACTCAACCCCCCATCATCTAAGAAAGGAGTTCAATTGTTCTCTGGTAATATCAACTTTGTATGAATATGTGTTCCTTATTATGCAAGTATTGTGAAGCCGATCAATCTATTGTTGAAAAAGGACCAAAGGTTTGAATGGGCAATGGATACATAAGAAGATTTCAATAATATCAAAAGAGCAATCACCATAGCTCCAATCCTCATTAGCCCATATTTTTAAAGGGATTTCATCATCTATTCGTTCGCTATAGAAACAATTGTTGCATCTATTCTTACTCAGAACAATACCAAGGGTGAATAACTTCCAATCAGTTTCACGAGAAAAACCCTTTATGATTATGAATTGAGATTTTTAGAACTAGAAAAGAAAGCCCTGGCTCTTGTGAAAGTGGTGGCGCATGTTTGGACGTACATATTAAATTCTCATGTCATTTATTATGTCCCATCCTCACCAATGAAGATGATTTTTAATCAACAATTGAGAGAAGGAAAATGGGCTAACTGGTTGGTGAAGATCCAAGAATATGATATTGAGATTAAAACTTTAAAGGTTGTCAAAGGACATGGTTTATGTAAACTCATCACAAATAGTGATTCTATGGATGAAATGATTTCAATTTCAGTAGGAGAACCATTGGTCGATTCAAAACGGTATGGAGACATTGTATTCTATTTGAGGTCCGGGAAGTTTCCAGTTACCATGATCCCTAAAGAGAAAAGAACATTGAATATGAATTCAAATCAATATGTGTTGATTGTTGATATATTGTTCAGAAGGAACTATGAAGGTGTATGATTGAGATGTGTTGATGAAAACAAAGCCCAAGAAATAATGAGGTAATTCCTTGAAGGACTATGTGGTGGAAATTTTTCACCTATGACCACCACCCATAATATAATAAGGGCCAGATTTTATTGGCCATCAATTTTTAGAGACTCATATGCCACAATAAGGAAGTGTATATCTTTCCAACAATTTTCAAGGAAAATTAAGAGATCTGTGATGTTGTTACAACCTATAATTGTAGAACAAACATTCTCCCAATGGGGAATTGATGTTGTCGGGCTAATAAATGTGAATTCAAGCAAGGGACATATGTACATTCTCACCACTACAGATTATTTTCTGAAGTGGCCAAAAGTAGTGGCATTAAAAAAGGTTGATTTTGAAGAATTAATTAAGTTCCTCAAAGATGATATTTTGTCAAGATTCAGTGTTCTAGATAAATTTATCACTGATAATGGTTTGATTTTCATCGGTTCAAAATTTACAAAATTCTGTGGATAATATGGAATTAATATGGGGCAATCATCAAACTATTATCCGCAAGGAAATGGTTATGTAGAATCCACAAATAAGACACTGATTCACATTTTGAATAAAACTATTGACAAGAACCAAAGGAATTGGCACTTAAATTTGACTGATGCATTGTGGGCAAGAAGAACGACTCCAAAAGATAGCACTGATATGTCTCTGTATACATTACTTAATGGAAAGGAAGCAAAAATTCCAATCAACCTCGAACTCAATGCTTTGAATTTCATGGTTAATAAAGAAGATGCAGAAGACATTTCACCTATACAAAGAAGGAACAACCAGTTGTTGAAATTAGAAGAAGAACGAAGTAAAGCCCTGAATAGAACTTCTCAGAGACAACAAAGTATCAAAATATATTTTGATTAGAATGAAACTGTAAAACAATTTCAGAAGGAGAACTGGTGTTACTCTAGAACAAAGCCAAGGAGAAGCCATCGATGCATAGAAAGTTCAAAGCACTCTAGATTGGACCATGCATATTCTATAATATCCTGGGTTTTAATTCTTATATGCTTAAATACATGAAGGGTAAAAGATTAATGTTTCCTATCAACGAGAAACATTTGAAAGGTTTCTTCACTTAAAAATTTCTCATTTTCCTTGTATATAAATTTTATTTTTCAGTTTGTATATTCTTACCTTTGACTCCATAGCCCAATGGATGGAAACAACTGGTCATAAAGATTATAGATTCTTGACAACCCACATGGGGTTATCATCCCATAGTTGGAGCCAGTTGTTGAGATCAATTTTCGCTTCTGAGTTTTCCCTCCCCTTTATATTTTTCCAACTTTTTTTTTCCATCTCTTTTCCCTCTTCTATACCTACCCTCATTCCCCTTTTATTTTCTCCCTTATCTTTTCCCTTTCTAGTTACTATACTTAGTCAATTTTCAAAAAATAGCAGGTTCACGAACTCATGGGTCTTCACCTCCATCCATATTACCATTTCATGAGTCTGACCGACCACCTTGTTATAATATACTTAACCATTCTTGCAACCACGAGTTCACGTGTCCAAGATTTCATCTTCCAAGTTCTGCAATCTCCATTTTGCACCTAAAGACCTGTGATCTACATTATGACCATCAGACTTGTCATGAGTACCGAATTC
Organism: Picea sitchensis; assembly: GCA_010110895.2. NCBI lineage: Eukaryota > Viridiplantae > Streptophyta > Pinopsida > Pinales > Pinaceae > Picea > Picea sitchensis. The sequence continues at coordinate 25,284 of SNQJ01S0149737.1, read as the reverse complement.
CTAAGTATTTCATTTCTCCTGTGTCCAAGTACGACCAACCGTTGTGCAATACTTAGCCTATTTTTGATTGTTCGCGGGTTCCCGGGTTGGCCAGTTCACAAAAGGTCCCAAATTCAAATTGCTCTCATCCATCCCCGCCATCTTTGTTCTTTTCCCAATACACACTTATTATGGTTTAATGCTAATAACTGATCATGCAGGCTTCATAAATATCGTCATTAATAAGCAAAGGGCTTGAGGATATTTTTCATTAAATCACATTAAAGAATGATTTTCCATTATATTATTGTTATTTCTTCGAAAGTTTTCATTACAAGTTGTTATCTAGTCAAAAGAAAACTCTCATCAACCTATGGAAGAAGCATCCAAACAACAGTTCTATGGTGATAATTTGAACATTTTTGGTCATGAGGACCAGAAATTTTAATGGTCCAGAGCATACTCATATTATTCATCTCCTCCTACACAAAAATATATAATTTGAACTTTCAGAATTGCTCACACAAGGTGTGTCCCTGAGGTATTCGACTGCAAAGAACTGGTTGCATAGTGTGTTGAGAAATATGTACTGAGTCAACGAATCATACAACTCTAGGATTGTTCCCCTACCTCTCTTTCACCGTAAGTGTTTCATAATATGTTGAAGCTCCCTGACCCAACACTTACCTTTAAGGGAGAGGATTGCAGATATTTTCTGAAAAAACATGACAATGGCCTAGACCTCTTGCTTGAGTATTTGGATAATCCTGCGGCTGTCCCAGAAGATATAACTAGGATTCAGGTTGACTCGTTTAAAAACCCCTTTCAGGAAATCACTTGGTTGTTTACCAAGATGACATGTCAAGAAAGAATGTCCACCATTTGCAGCATGATTCTTTTTCTTTTATATTTTATAGTTAAAGAGTAAGCTATTTTCAATTGGGGGAAGCTAATTTCCATTGAAATGTCCTCCCAAATGTCACATTACAAACGAGACAAGAAATTCTTTATGGCTTCTTATTTGGTATTTGCGATAGCATATTGTTGTCAATTTCCAAAATTGACTATATGTAAGAGAGTGAAATATGAAGTTGATCCAATGTCCTTCTGGTATCAAGCATTGTGGAGACACAAGAATTCTTTTCATTTCTATGAAGTTTACAATGATTTCGTTTCAGTTTTAAAGGGACTGTTGTTTGGTAAATATACCCCCAGGATATCAGACCAGTCTAATAAATTCCTAGAGAAAAATGGAACATTAGAGCAGATGGAAAATCACAATGTTATCAGGATCTTTTGTTCCAAGGAGAATCCCTCTTTTCTTGCATACCATGTATTTGATAAATTATTTATCAGGGAATTAGCAAGGAAATATAATTTCTAGCTACACTTTTTCCATGAGAAACAAAAAAAGCAATGCATACCCTTGTCTTGTAAAATCGGAGACTTTATATTCATGAATATAAACAAGATTGATGAATTTTTGAATCACTTCCACAATGTAAATCTGAGGTATGCTGAAAGGATAAAAGGGTTCGACCCTAACATAATTTCTGTGGAACATATGTTGTTAGTAGGATTCAAAAACTCATTCATTCATACTATTTTGAGTGAAGAAGAATATAACAACTTAGGCACTCCTGCTCACAACGTTGCTTACATGGAAACAATACTTAGTACTAATGAGTTTTACAAGTAAAAAGGAAAGGGTCCCAGTGAGAAGAGTGCCCAGACTCTAGTTGTTACCCCTAACACTACCACATCTCGGAGCAATGCTCCAACGACCCACCCAACTAGGAAATTTACCAACAATAGTTCAAGCGGTGGAGGAGAAAATAATTCCCCTTCGGGAAAAATCGAGAGCTCACACAAGCTTCCTCTGAGAAAGAAGAGGAAGAATATTGTGCAAGAGGAAGAAGAACATCGTATAGAAAATGACATCAACGATTTCACTCTTGAAGACATGGATCTCAAGGTGGATATTGAGAAATTGTTTCCCACAATTGACCATCCAGGAAACATGGCCCATCAAAAGTCATCATTGGAGATAATTGAGAATGAGACTTTGTTGACGGGCGAAATTGACTATCTGTCAACTAAGAGAGTGGAACTGGTCCGGGGTTGTCTAATAACCCAATCCATTTGGAATGGACCACCCTGATGGGTTTAGCGGCTCCGTTAGCCGATCTAAGGTCCTAGGAAAACCAAAGAGAAAACTAGTCTAAACTAACTAATCTAACTAAAACTAACTAAAACTAACTAAACTAACTAACAATAAATAAAACAAACTAATAAACTAATCTAATTAAAACTAACTATTAAACAAACTAACTAATCTACTATCTATATATACAAACTACTAACTAATACTATACTAACTACTAACTGAAATATAACTTATTCACAAAATATACAATATCTACAAAATACAGATTTAAATAAAACCTGGAAAACTCATTTGCTTTCTGCCCTAAGACAGAGAAAGATATTTTTGTTGATTTTATGATTTTATGAACAAGAAATAAAACTAACTGAAATTAAACAATCTAATATACTAACTACATATATATCTAACTAAAATACCAACAAATATACTAAACAAATAAATAACAAACTGACCTAGAAACACTCCAAATTTGCCCTGTGTATGATGACTTCGAAGCTGGTCAGAGGAAGGAGACTCGCACCGGATAATCCAGAAGCTTCTCGTAAATGATAGCTGCAATGCTCTTTGAGTTTATTTACAGGACAAACAAGACATAAAAAATCATAACAATTATATGATTTATAAATCCCTGCAATAAGGTAAACCTGTTATGCAAAAACTTATACTTAATAATTCAATTGACGAAGAAGAGAAATCTGTCATTCACAAACTGAATCAAGTAATTGCTATGTTTTTAAATACTGGAAGAAATCAGATATGGATTATATTGATATAACAATTATATGATTTATAAAACTCTGCAATAAGGTAAACCTGTTATGCAAAACTTATACTTGATAATCCAAATTATGAAGAAGAGAAATCCGTCATTCACAAACCGGTCAAGTAATTGCTATATTTTTAAATACCTGAAGAAATCAGATATGGATTATATTGATTAAATCATCATTTGTAAGAGACTAAGATAGCTAAAGTAATCATTAACCAATTGCAATTGATATAAACATGAAACAAAAATATTGATATTATGAAAAGCCAAAGTCAGAAGTAACATCACTGGCCCTCACCAGACAATTCCATATCTTTGTTCTCCCATGAATGAGAATCATGTTATTACAAAAATAATAAGTATTTATAGTTTTTCCAATAGAAAACCTCCTGTGGAAGTTATCAAACTGTTTCATTAACTGAAGATATCCCAAAAATTACCTAAACTGGGAAATTAAAATGAAACTAAAACATCCAAATATCCTCTAAACTCTCCATCAAATCCCATGAAATTCGAATTCAATTCCAAACAGTCAGAAATAGATGTTAGAGAGATATTTTATTAATAAACAATAAAATCTAATTCTGGCTGCATCTCTATTATAATCATCTGATATTGTAGCTAGTCTAAAATAAGATACAAAATCAATTGAAATTAAATCAAATCTTTTAAGAAATTCTATTGAATTGACATCCAATAATTACTTGAGAATGAATCATAAAATGAAATTATTATTCCATTATGAACTCAAACAGGATGCACATCATTTAACCCAGTACAGAGATAGCAATACCAAGCGTTTCAGTTATAGTCATGAGTCGGGTAAACAAAATCATATGTAACAACATCATAATCGCCAACAAAATCAAATCCCTCTGCTATGAGATCGCTTGATATTCAATTGAAAAATAGAACAAATCGCAAACACATCCTACACTTGTGAATCGAACAGGATTATCTCGATAACTATATAGCAAGCGATTTATGCTGTGAACGAATCCAAACGATAATTGACCCATAACAAAATCATAACATGATTACTGAAACGTAGGTTTGTTATCGATCGCTTATCATTGCATAGTGAGCAACAAGATTATTCTCCTTACCGTACCGCCCAATCAAACGAATTGCAACTGGGTATGACCAATTCATTTTTACACATTTAAAATCAAACCAAACAACAATACAAACAAGCGAATTAATCGGCTGAGTTTAGCATATTCATTGCAAACCATAATCGTTTCATGATTCGGGCGTGAATATTATTTGCACAGGTTTAAGTGAGAGCATTGTTTTCATACGAACAAAGTAGTTATTTCCAAATTTAAATCTAACAGAGTGGTATTCATGATTTTGAAAATCGTATGACAGAGCATATTGTAACAACTACACTCCCGAAATTATTTGTCAAACATAGCATACAAATCATACAAGATCGAATCCGAGGGTAATCATATTCTAAATAGAGTATGGAACTTCCCGTGAGAGGTGAATACAAAACGAATTGTATTGAAAATGTTAGCCTACGTATTTACCTTACCAATCACTAAGTCTAAATTGTCACCTATATTTGTATTATTCATTTAGATATTAGTAATATCCCTCAAGTGATGACTACTGAGTTAGTCAAGATTGCCTAGCCTAGTCATAATGCATGATTTTAGGATTCAGAGAAAATCTCTATGAGGTGGCATCACCCATTGTACCATAAATATGTAACATTGGAGTGAATAAGTGCGTTGGCTATTATGCCTTTCCGCCATGTTGTTGTTATTGTCTCTAATTTATTGTGTTTAATTCCTTCAATTGGTATCGAGTTGGTAGTGTCCATTTCCCTCAATGGAAGGCTTCTTCGTGAAGATGTGAGAGCTTAGATGGTCGATTCCTTTCATTTCTATGTGTTAACAATTGTCAGGATGGTCAAGTTTGTTGAGTTGGGATGGATTCTTTAATTGCGGAACGTGTAAATGATTTGGGGGTCGAGGAGAGTATCAAAGGAGGCGAAAGGAGTTGTTAAAGGAGTTCAATGATCATCATATCCAGTGGCTGATGTAGCATAACAATTTCCCCATCAATCCCAAGTCTTGGGATGCTGCTTTTTGGAATCTAGCACTGCATATATTCAAGAAAAATTCATATTTATATTGCTCCTGTGTAATATCGATTTATTGCTGATTGAGAGCCTAAGCTAATAGAGTTGCCGCCTATTACATATTCTTTTGACGAGTTCACTGCACTATATGATACCCGAAAAGAGAGCTATTGCGTGGTGCGTGTGGACTGCTGTGACGAAAATGGAGATGGAGAAGCTACCACGAAATTGAATCAAATCGTATGATTATCTAATTGTGTATTGCATGGTATTTCTGTTCATATTCCACTGAATTCGCTGAATATTATTTCTGTTCAAAGAGAGGCCTGGGCATTGCCATTTGATATATCAAGGTATCTTGGTATCATTAGAGTCGCCTTTGTTGACTCTATGAGAGCCCGCGTGGAATAAAAAGAACCGTTGTTGTATACAGAAGCTGCCTTGGACACGGATTGGCTCATCTTGTTGATCAAAGAAGTCACAAATATGTTGAATGTCCCAAGCTTTGCAGAATTGGCTGCCCATCAGAGAAGACACAACAGAGGATTAAAATAATGTGAAGACCACTCTATCCATAGCTCTGAGATCTATGTGGATAGATCTGAGACACGACAGAAACATGGATAGATCTGACGCGATCTGAAGGGAGGGCGTTCCTTTAATTAGATCTGGCGCGATCTACATATCTCATCTCAATCGACAACCTTAGAAGTAGCAGATGCCTTCACTCCACCATGGTTGTACAAGTAAGCTCCCATGGGTATCAGCTGCCTGTACAAGTTCGCGAAGCCATGCATTCTTTGTTCTATAGAAGGATATTTTGTCCGCAAACCCCGGTTCGAAGCAAATAGATTATTTCGGTGTTCACACCTAAGGAGAGGACCACAATATGCCAACAATTTTTTCCAAATGAGATAGACTCCACGCACTTTCCTAAAACAGAGATGTGTTTGCTGGAAAGCCCCCATTTCTTTGGTAGGGATCATCTTCAGCTTCTATCTTAAAAACAAAAAAAACATAAAAAAATAGAGTAAAAATTAAATTTGGAGAGGTTGTAAGTCATATTTGTTAATTGGATTAGTAAAAGCTTACATTTGTAAAAGGCATTAGAAGTTTGAAAGCTACATCCTTAAAGTTGTTGATTCCATGAGAGCAGGATATGGATATCTGTGTATCCATCTCATTGTATTTAGTCTTGACAAATTGCTTCATTTTTTTTGTGATTGTGTCCAAGATCCACCAAATTGAATAAGGGGATCTTAGGGTACACTTTGTGTTATGTGCGACGGATTATTCTTAATTTTTCTCTTTTGTGTCTAGTTTTGGCACTTAAACATAATTTTACAAAACAATCATACACACTAAAGTACAAAGCAACGTAATGCAATTAGAGCACATGTAAGCATTGCCAGTTCAAGCACAATCAAGTGCAAGTAATCAAGAAGCAACAAAGTTCAAGTTGTCATCCACGTCGTCATTCAACAAAAATGCACATTCATAACATTGAAGCAATGGACATTTCAAGCTAATAATCAAGGACTCAAAAAGTCATCAAAGAAGTCAACTTTGAAGATCACATCAACTTCAACATCAAATACAAGTAATGTACTTGCAATAGTATGTTTTGTAAGTGTCAAAATAAAATTGAATTCAATTGTAATTTTTAGGTTCATTCTCGGTTAAGCCCGACACCAAAGAGTCATTATGATTTTGAGTCGCAATTAACAAAGTTGAGTAGTTTAAACTCATATCATTGTAATACTTTGGATGCATTTTCGGTGGCAACCGACACCCTCAACTGTTGAAAATTTCAAGTGAGTGTAAAAGTATAAGAAAGTGAGTTTTTGGAAGAAAGTTCAAGCGAGACAGTTTGAGTGAAGCAATTTCAAGCGAGCGTGAAATTTTAAGAAAGAAGATTTCAAGCGAGCGAGTTCAAGCACGCACAAGTGAAAGAATAATGGGAAAAGGAGGAAAGCGTTTACAGAACGCCTCAAGAAATCAAAGAGTTGCATGAGTACAACCATGAATTACAAGATCAAATTGATATGAAAAGATAAATTGATTAAACACATGAGATGAAGTTAATTCACAACCAAAACAAAATTGATCACATGGTTGATACTTAAGTCAATAAACGATCTTCGAGATGAAATTGAAATGAAGAATCAATTGATTAATGCACTTCAGATAAAGTTAAGTGAAAAGAAGAATCAAATTGATGACATGATTGATGCAACATCTGAAGAAACTCTAAAGTTGATGCAAGTTGTGACACAAAAGATCTAATAGAAAAGTTTGATGGAAGTTGCATGCAGAGGATCTAATAGAGAAGATTGATGCAATATGTGATACAGAGGAGCTTATCAAAATGGTTGATGCAGAATGTGATACAAACAAGTTTATACAAAGGTTGATGCATTTTGTGACACACAAGACCTTATCCAATTAGTTGATATAAAAGGAACAGAAGATATGGAATTTTTCAAAGATGAATTCCAAAAAGAAGCACAGAATAATAGCAGCGACAACAACAAATATGAAGAAATAAAAGAATACATTCAAAATCATCTTTCCAAGAAAATTGTTAGACCTTCGGAAGAATTACACTTCAATAGAAAACGACATGGCTTAGGATATGAAAATTGTTTTGATTTTCATATCCTAATTATTCCAAACCAATTTTGTTTTTGAGTGTTGGATTTCTTCAAGAAAAATCAATAATAAATGTCAGCAAATCAGAGTGATAAGTGCCAACATTGTAATCGAATTGGTCACAAAGAGAATCAAGAGCCATCTCCATCCTTGTCAGAATTGTGGCTAGACAAATCATGCATCAGAAAATGTTCCAAGAAGAACAAACCTGCAAGACTGAAGATTCACTATGAGTGGATTGATCCCTGGAAATGGTCATCAACAACCAAACAATTATATAAGTCTTAACATAGAATACAATCTGAAAAGACGTGGTTTTGAAGAAAATAGGAAATATGTATATATAACTCCTAAGTGGTCCCTCATGGCGTAGTTTTCTTGAGCATGTTATCTCACGGGATGAGATAACATGTGGTTAATTCCATATGCCCACTTTCAGTTGTACACAAATAAAAAAAAAAAAAAAAATGGAGTAGAAGTGAAACCCTCATGCACCTTGTATGGGGAGTTTAAAAATCCAAGGAAGATGGTTAGTGAAACCACTTGTATTCCTCCTTTCAGTTGAAAAAGGAGGGAAATTAATGATAGAATTTATGATGAAATTGCAGATGGTTGTCATACTGAAGTTTCGACAACAAATATACCAAATGGGCATCAAATTTGTCGGATAAACCGCCATCTGTATATGGCAGACTTTTGCAGAACGATGGTTCTATATTGAATCATACATAGGGATGTTGTTTTGAGAGCAATGATATGAACATTTGGTTCACCTAGATGGTTATTAGATCTAGCAGAGGAAAGATGGATTCTTTGTATTACAGCTTCGGCATTGATTGAGTTGCGTACATTTTCAGGGATGTGTCATAATTGTAGCTGATTCAGTTCTCTTTGTTTGCTCTCATCATATTTGAGTTCACATCAGTGAACAAATTTGTTGGCATTCTGACCCACATGATTATTAACAGTGAGTTTCCTTCTGATTTCTTGAAGCATCCAGATTTTATGGTTTTTCGTGCAGTTCTTCATTATGACTCGTACCGTGTGTGTTCTTCAAGTATACATTACGGAATTGATAACGGTTTAAGGATTTATTACCGGTATTATTGATCGCATTCTTAGATTGAGGGGATTGCCCATGGCTTACCTTTACCAATCATCAAGTCTAAATTGTCACCTATATTTGTATTATTCATTTAGGATATTAGTAATATATCCCTCAAGTGATGACTAATGAGTTAGTTAAGATTGCCTAGTCTAGTCATAATGCATGATTTTAGGATCTAGAGAAAATCTCTCTATGAGGTGGCATCACCCATTGTACTATAAATATGTAACATTGGAGTGAATAAGTGTGTGTTGGCTATTATGCCTTTTCCGCCATGTTGTTGTTATTGTCTATAATTTATTGTGTTTAATTTCTTCAGAAAACACACCATTAATTCGTTACTTCACTCAGACAGGCTTAGCAAATGAAATCCAAACGAATAACCATAAAAAATCTATGAGCAAATCATATATCAAATCGAAAATCTTTCTATTTTAATCAAAACAAAGCCATGTACAGGATGATCATCGAATAATAGAGGCATTTGAATAAGTGATCAAACTATTTAAAAGCTGAATTAAAATCATTATAGAAAACTACATTATTTACAAAACAAAGCGATGTGAGAACCATACCTGTGTAGCGACGAGGCTGCTTGATTATGCCAGCTTGGAATTTACAATAGTCGTGGTTGATTCCACGTTTTTGAACAGGATTGAGCCGGTTGTCTTTTGCTTTTTATCTGTCGTTTGGAGCTTGGCCTTTTGACTAGTTAGAACTGCAATCTGGTCTTCCAATGATTGAATTCTTGATTGGATTATCGAAACATCAATATAATATCATTCTAACCATGAATTTCATTGATCACAGGGTGACTGTGTGGGTTTAGACAGAACAGGCGAGGGTTTGGCGAAATGACCGAGGGTTTCACGAGGCAATTCAATACTCGGGTAGTTAGGGTCGTCCTTTAGGCAGGGGGGTAGGTTTGATACAAAAGCATAAGGGGGTTCATGACACAAACCTTACGAATAGGAATATTCGCTGGCCAAGAAACGCTCCACTTCCAAATCGGAGTCCTCACTCAAAACGATAGGGTTTGGCTCAACAGGGGGTTTTGGCTTGTTCCTTGCCATCCATGAAATCAAACGTGCATTATTTTTCCCTTTGGCGTTTGCAGCAAGGTTTTCCTTGAGATTTTTGCTCATAGGCTTTGTAATGGCCTCTGCACTCTTATTTACAGTGTCAGGTGAGTCAACAGGAGGGTTGGTCGAGGGTTTAGGGAATAGGACAGGTAAGGGTAGAGGCGGTTCAGCCTTAGTCTCAGTTACCACAGGTTTATCAACCTGTATAGGGTCGATGTCCTCAAAGCCATTATGGCTGATGAAGGCCTTCCAACTGTCACCACACAAATTCAAATGATAAACAACAATGAGCTTAATAAGCCCATGATGAAACAGGTTGGTGTCAACCTTGTGCCTTTTATATTTTTTGGACATTTTATACAGGCTCCGATGAAAGTAGAACGGCATGTTTAGAGGATACCCTATAAAAATCATAAGGAGACGCAGGTGTTAGAGGAACACAAGCCCGTATCGACCTTCACAGGTCATGAACTACTTAAGAATCATTAACAAATCATGCCATCGCTGTTTGAGCATGGTTACGGGCAGACCTCTGTCACAAGAGGTGACTTTGTGTTATTGAAACAACAATGTCCATGGCACTTCCTCGACCTTGCAATTCTTAAACCAACGCTGTCCCGAGGTGGGTAACCCCGTGGCTGAGCTGATAAACTATTCATCAATTTCTAACTGTATATCTCCGACCTTGGCTCGACAGCCATCGAAAGTCATGGCAAACTGTCGGGCTACGTAAAGGTTAAAACCCTCGAATCGTTTTATGAAGGTAAGCCATCCACTGTCTGACAAATATTGGCGGGCATTGTCAAACATTAATAGGGCCTGGTTTCCATTGGGTTCAACTCGCATGACTGGGGCCATGGAGCCGAATGCATGGTAAGCAAAGGGTTCGAATTCACCAACACACACAGTAACAGAGCTACCCGAACCAACAGCAATGAACGAGCCAAAATGGGTAAGCATAAATGCGTGCATGCGAAGGTGGTGGACTCTACCATGCATAATATTCATTATCCAAGTACAATCGCAAAATTTCATAGATGTTCACTCCATAATAATAGTTCAACCATTAAGTCATGTGTACAACCAATAAAATCAAAGGTGTATACCAGTGCGCGCAAGTGTTATACCATATCCGACATATAAATCAAAACCCAAAATCAACTATGCGCCAATGTATATAATCGAAAGTTTAATCAAAGTGCCAAATGATATTCATAATAGTTGACAAGCCCAAAATTATAAAAGGATTAACATAAGGATCATATCATATATATATAAATTTAATCAAAACCCCTATGCATTTTCATATAATCAATAATCAGGCAAGCCACATGAAGTGCAAATCCAAATGCTCAATGCCTTACAAACTCAATAAAACCAAGTTATACAATCAATCAAAGTATGAGAACCGATCAAAGGATATTGCCAGTCATATAATGATCAATAAAAGGCAAGCACAATAGGCATAATAACAAAAGAAATATCCACAGTCCAGATAATGATCGAAAAACAATTTCGAAAGGAGAAGTTTTCATGCTTACAGTCATGAAAACTTAACGAAGACAAATGTGCAAATGTCGCAAGAAAAGAAAATGTCGTCTATTTGAAAAATGCGACGAAAACTTGATGTTCGCAAGACATAGGTGTAGGAAGCTTATAGGATAATAGAAAAAAGTGAATTGGCTTCCAACAGACTTTCAGTGAAGAAGAGTCATTCTCTTTCCAAAGCACAGTCTTTGACAAGGAATCCAAGAAGTTGATTATTGAAAAAGGTGATATGAAAAATAAGAAAGTAAAATCTCGTTCAGAGGTGAACCTAAAGGATTTTTGGCCTTCCAAAATTTCCATAATTCACAGAGCAACCATAGAGGCTCTAGATGATTCCATTCATGGTTTAGAATTAGAAAACATGAAGTTGAAAGAAAGGATCAAGGAACTGGAAGATGCTTTAATGCCTCTTCCACTTCTTGCCAGTCTTTTATCAATAGTCAGACCCACCACACCCTTTGTTAAATTGAAAGGATCTTCAAGCATATTTACATCATATAGGAGCTATGTAGAAAGATATATTAAGAAAAGAATGGCATTGATCACAGAGGCATGAGAGGTTTCAAAAAACATTGTTTCTTTTGGTTTGAGGGCGCATGCCTTCCATGAATATTTGCAAGCCGACCTGGAAAATGAAGAAGGTTTTTACATTGATGTTGTGTTACCCTTTGGAAACAAATTCTCCAACATGAAGAAACTAAGGAGAAGAGAGGAGGATCTTCGCTCCCCAAGTCGGATAAAATAGTTGAACGTGTGCTGGAAGGAAACGATTAAAAATTTGCATAATATTGTTCAAGCATGCATCCAAGCTATATAAAAGAGGGAATAACTATTCAAGAGGCTCACAGAGATAGACCTATCGGAAGCACTAACGAAGTACAAGATCCCAAATTAATTCTCAACTCAATATTCCTAACAAAGCAACAATTTGACGAAAAAGTTGAGATTTTTAAAGGGTTATCACTTGAAATTTTTTATGGTATACTTGAATATAATGAAGAAGACATAAACAATTGGTTAGTGGACTACTCTATGAAGAATCAAGATATTGAAGAAACATTACATGGTATTTACCTTGATTTACGAGACTTGGAGGGAGAGTTATTCAACATCAAAATATGACATGAGATAAACATGGCACCAATGAAAAATTATATTGAAGAATGGTTCAAGAAAGAAATCGACAAATTGACCGATGAGGGGAAATAAAAAGTTGAGACGGTTCCTGTAATCATTAATGAAGACAATAAAAGGACACCAGCAAGAAAGTAAAGACATGAGAGACCATCATAGTAAGTTTATGTTGATAACATATTTCTTTCTTTATCAGTTCCTTCATCTAGTTACTCCACTTCTCTAACTAGAAAGGTTTAACCGAAGTCTGATAACTTCTCTTTCTTCTTTCCAGGTCTTGTTGTTCTTTTACCACCCATCATCCTCCTTCTACAAGCTTAATTCTTGTGTATATTTGTTTTATGGTCTGCAGGAGCCCCAATCCCAGTCCTTAGGACAAACACATTTTAAATTTCGAAGAATATGTAACATACTATGTATTTTTTAGAAATTTCAAGAGAGATATTTCAGGATCAGTTTTGATTGTTCTTTGTGACTCTGATTTTTTAGTATAAATTATTTGAGATTTTATCTATCATTATCTTTATTTGATTTTCCCATGTTTCAACTCTGTTAAAGTTCTCTTATGCATGCAGATCATTTTATTTTTATTTTTATGTGATAAAAAATATTTAGTTTAACTATGATGGATGTGAGGAAATTTTGTTTATCTTCTTTAAATGTATGAAGTGTGTGGTTCCTCGTTATTTTTGAGGAAATTTCTCTAAATAGAAAAAAAAAACATTTTCCTTTTATTTTTCTTGTGATCTTTATATTTCTTTGATTACCATGACAGACTTCTGCAAAGTCCCATATTTTGAAAATTTGTAGTCCTAAGAAAATTTTAAAGAGGAGTACCACCTCTATAAAAATGTAGGGGGATTTACATCCTCGTGAGTTTTTCATTTTGGTCCTAACAGATTCAAGCATCAACTTTTTTGGCGACCATAGCGGGGAACGAACTAAAATTTGGGATTTGGTTTAACATTTTTTGAAAAATATATGACTTTTCCCCAGAATGATCAGCCCCACCTGGAAATTGGATTAAACAATCAACAAAGCATTTTACATCAGCTATACAATCTAGTAAGATAGACAGCAGAGACCCGAGAATAATTAGAAAGGTCTTGATAGATCTTAGTCCATGAAGAAGAAAGAGAAATCCTCTGGAGACAGAGGAGACACGAGCGACAAGACTAAAGAAACCAAAGGCTAGAGCAGCACAAGGACAAGGTTAGGATTGAAGTTGGATGAATACAAGGGACCCATTACCAGAAGTAAAAGAAAGCAACTCTGTATTCTAAGAAGTGAAAATCATATTCCTGGAACCTCTCTGGATATGGAAGAAATAAATGAACAACCATGAGAAGAACTACATGAAGAGAGACAAGGAGGTGGAAGAGATGTTGCAAGAAATCAAGAAAACCTAAGGTTTGAAAATCGAAGAAGAATAAGAGATTCCCCTTTGAATATTCTTGGTGAGAAACATGATCACCCTGTTGTTATAACCCTAATTTGCACCAGACATGCTTACCTGGAATCAGGCCATCTCAGATTCCTTCTTTTTGAAAAAACTATTGAACAACTCTTCTTAAAAACACTTTTTATAAAGGCCCACATGCCCTGCTCTATTACTACACGCGTGTACATGCTCACTGACCCAAAATAGCCCGTGTGTACCTACAAAAGCACGAAAAAAGGAAAGTTATTGACAGAACACACAGCTTTGGGTTAGTTAATTGAACCTTCCAGCCATGCATGGTTGAGGGTTCATCCAAATACCTAGCTTCTTCTAGCCTATAAAATAAGGGATAGGGGTCCCATTTGGAAGAGGAGAATCATAGTAAAGAAACTATACCCAATTGAATATTCCCTTTGTCCCAACCCTTTAGCCTTCCTTGTGCAAAGAGAAAGATAGAGAAAAGAAGTTGGATGACAGTTGAAGAGGAGCCCAAGACCAGGATTGTGGAGCAGTGGTCGTATTCATCATTGTAATTTGATTAGTTGAAGTTAATAATAAAGAGATACTTTTCACGTCCCACCATATGAGGTTTTTATGATTTGTTGTATACTTGTTTATCGAATCTCTAACCCGTTAATATATATATTGAATGCATGCGGAGTTTGTTGTTTGTTTTGTGTGAATGCAAGTCAGCCTTGGGAGGAGAGCTGCAATCAAAAAATGATCAAGCGTAAGGAAGGATCTACTTCAAACGCCCGTAATAAGGTATGCGCACTTAACTATGTATTTGCCTAAGAATAATGGGGATTAGGTTTGGGATGAAGGTAGAAAGTAGAGATATTTAGGTCTTTTCTGCATGCATAATCTAACCCTAAGTGATAGTACGTAGACGGATTTCCCACTCACAACAGAATTGGTGACGATACTGGGGAAGTCTCTAGGGTTCCTGGGGATATTTTTGGGTATTTTTAAGAACTGGTTTCATTTTCCTGTTTTTAAAGTTTCTACAAAAGTCTAAGCTAATAGAGATTCTGGTCTTCCATACCAGTTATCTTTGTTTCTTTTCTTGATTGTAATTTTTTCAAGACCCACAGAGGTACACGCAGCCTGTATAAGGTCTACACGCGTGTACTCATGCCCTACATTCTCACAGCCTACGTGTACACGCTAGCTGAGGAGGTGACAGTTGCGTGTATGATTCCAGAAAATTTCTTTTAAAGAGGCAGTCATCCTCTTCTCTGTCAGAAGTAGTCCTTCTTAGGGGTTTTCTGGAACTCTTTCTAGTCTTTGTTGCTTGCAGTCTATATCTTAGGTTTCACCTCAGATTGGATTGTTCTGTGAATTTTTCCTTGAATTGTTTTCTTTTTCTGTTAAAATAAGTGTATGAGTATTCAAGAGATTCTAGTTTTCAGTACCAGTAATCTCTGCCTGGGTTGGCTTGCTTGGATTTTTGTTTTTGTCTCAGAGTTTCAAGGATACACGCGGCCTGTATAAGGCCATCATGTGTGTACATGCTCTCTGACTTTACGCAGCTTGCATGCACACGCTTGTTGTTGAACTGTCAGTGGTGTGCTTGAGGATAAGTTTTTTTGTTGAAGGTGAGGCAGTCATCCTTTCCTTTGGAAAGAGCTATACCTCTAAGGTTTTTGGGTCTATGTCATAGCAGTCAGTAGCTTAGATTTGATCACAACAATAGATTTCTTTTTCATTTAGAAGTTTTTCCTCAAAATTTTTCTTTTATAGGGTTTTTAGACAAGTGTGAGAGTCCATTTTTAAATTTGCTTGTGTGTGAGTTTTGACGTGATTCTTTGCGATCTGCGTTGAGGCCAGAAATTTTTCTTGGTTTTGACTTGTTGGTATTTTTCCTTTTTTTTTCTTTGTGAGCATTCAAAAAAAAAAAATTATTATTTCTTTGATTGTTTAAAAGGTGTTGTTTTGCATTAGTAACCAGAGAAAAGTCTTTTCTTTCATAAGTTATTGACAATTTACTTATATCATAAGTATCTCGTAGTTGACTAAAATCCTGCTTTGAGTTTGTTGTTCAAAGATCTTAGAAAAAAAATTTAAGTTTGAAAAGTTGTTTAAACAAAAGTTTTTGTTTCCAGCTTTCTGTTTATTTTGCTTTCGTATTTCAAACATCACTAGTTTCACTTTCATAACCTTTGGCTTAATACAAGCCATAAAATTTAACGCTAAATCTAAAAATTATTAGACTTTTTATGTTTGTAGGGTCAACCAACTAGTTTAGGGTTAGGGCCTTGAATTAGGTTGGAGAGGAAACTCTTCAAGGCCATTAAAATCAAACATTGGAGTCTGAGTTAGGGAGTATCAAAGTCCAGTATCCTGAAAGTTATTCGGGACTGCCCTCTAACATAGGGGATAAACACGAGGTCGCATGCGGAAAGGTAGCAGAGATAACCCCTCCAAAGCTGGACCAATCGTAGTGGAGAACAACACATATAGAGGGCTTGTCTTGGGATTCCGTCGATTTCATTTGCCACGGAGCTTCGTGGATCTCGAATCCATTCGAGGTCCTCAGTTGTCTTCCAGACCACTTGCTTTCGATACCCTACTCATTTTGGTCTACCCGACTTTCAATTGTACCCGCCTGGTGACTGTTCACGCGCTGGCAACCTAGTTGCCTATCTTTTTAGGGACATACACAGGTGATTGCGGGGGTATACCTCGGTACCTAGGACAAACATCGAACCATGATTTGTAGAGTATACCCAAAGGGTGCTTCCGTGTTCGAGTTTCACTTGCACTGGTAAGTTTCTCTAGTGTTGGTTGTTGTAACTGTTCTTCCAATTAGTTTAGTGTTTGCTTGTTTTATCTTGTAGGGACTTTTTAGT
>SNQJ01S0149736.1:12236-26127 GCA_010110895.2 Picea sitchensis | reverse complement strand
TAGGACGCCCCATAGGAAAGCACCTGATGCACATGGCAGAGCACTAGGTGAAGGGATCGTCAGACACTGTTATCGTATATGATGCGCCCACACACACACACATGCAAAGAATATAACACATACCTAACATTGTGATTGTAGGCAAAATATGAGCAACATTCTTCCTTTACTTCCCTTTATTGGTAAGTGTTTCCATGGATCCAAGGATGGATTTTGTTAATCTCAATGGCTTAGAAATTTCTTTTGAAACCCCCATGACCTCTTTAGTAGAGTGAGGAATCTCTTATTGAGAATCTTGTAGTAACTCATCTACCATTATCATTCATGATGAAAATCCCTTTGCCAATTACCTTTAATTCTAACTTGTGATGTTTATCATCTAAAGTGGTATAATACTACAAGTCCCAAATACAATTCCATTCCACCGACATAGCCTTCAAAGGATCTGATAATACTGTACATATCAATATAATCAATCACCTCCAGATTGATCCATATCATATTGAGAATGAAATGAGATATGAATGAAAATATAGCAGAAAACACAAAAATATAGTGAAATCTAGATTCTATTAATGAATGGAATACAAAACATTGTAAAATGCAAAGTACAAAAACTAGCTAGAATGGTGGTAGCTTATCCCTGAAGAAAGGGATGCGTCATCTATGATAATTCGTAAGAAGTTGATTATAAAGAGGCAAAAAAGGACTTTTAACATAAAACATCAATGAGAAACCCATAAATATCCAAAAACCTAACCCTAGAAGATGAAATTCCAAAAGGTTTGTGGGCCTCGATGTAGTTAGTTGATACATCAACTTCTGGGGGGTGTTTCTTTTGCATGCGATCTTCGTTTGGGGCACTCGATAGGCCATTGGAAAGGTCTATCCAAGAATTACACATTACAAATGGCCCAGTACATGCATTCAATTATCTATCAGGTGCTTCCACGTAAAAAAAAATCATTTAGGGCCTCAAAACAACCCCAGAAGTTTGGGACCCGAAAAGATGTAGAAAAACTTCCAAGATGTGAAACCATTTTGAATTAGTGGAATGGATGGTGGACACTAGTATCTACATGGATCATAGACCTATTGAGTGAAATCCAAAGTATTCAAACATGTGTAACTTGGCACAATCAAATTCAGTTTCATCCCTTTAGTCCATCCTTACCTTCTCATCTCTTCTCTCTGCATCGTAGTTGACACTAAACAATGTGAGTTTGGTCATGCATTAATCGATGGCTTTCTTGGCCCTCTCCATAATGGCCCATGTCATGCCACTATCTTCCCCAAATATTTTGTAAGCCTTGATGACCCTCATATCTATAATCTCCTTAAAGCATATATACATACTCATGGTTTTAATATGGATGATGATTCTTTGATCATTGAAATCAAGTCTTATGTCATTGTTCACTTCAACAATGACAATATCCCACCTATTTAGTTGAAATTAAATTAGAGTTCTCATTTGTTAAGCGTAGTGGATTATGTTTCATCACAACATTCTACTCTAGTAACATTCGACTGAATATGCATCTCATTCCCAACAACAAGTATAAAGAAATATGAAATAAGGATAAACTTATATGTTCTTCTTCTTCCACTTCTCACTGCCCAATAATGTTTGATAGTTAGACTTCCTCCCTCTTCCTTCCAGAACTAATTGATCCAATATATGATATTAGATCTAATATCTAGAGAGAAGAACTCATATTTTATGAGTTACCAAAATAATTGGAAGCAAGCAATTATTTTGAACATTCATGTCAACAATTTGAATGCCTTGTTTTCCAAGATCCGATAAGCAAATTACATAATTTAAGAAAAATCAAACCTTCTTCTTCTGGTAAATATTTATTAATGTTCTTTTATTATTAATTTCTTTAATAATGAAAGGGTGCAATGAAGGGTTCTAGCCGACCTACAAGAAATGTAATAATTCAATATCTGGGGATTAATAAAGGGGTTTTATACATAAGATGGGGATTTGTNCATAATGGCCCATGTCATGCCACTATCTTCCCCAAATATTTTGTAAGCCTTGATGACCCTCATATCTATAATCTCCTTAAAGCATATATACATACTCATGGTTTTAATATGGATGATGATTCTTTGATCATTGAAATCAAGTCTTATGTCATTGTTCACTTCAACAATGACAATATCCCACCTATTTAGTTGAAATTAAATTAGAGTTCTCATTTGTTAAGCGTAGTGGATTATGTTTCATCACAACATTCTACTCTAGTAACATTCGACTGAATATGCATCTCATTCCCAACAACAAGTATAAAGAAATATGAAATAAGGATAAACTTATATGTTCTTCTTCTTCCACTTCTCACTGCCCAATAATGTTTGATAGTTAGACTTCCTCCCTCTTCCTTCCAGAACTAATTGATCCAATATATGATATTAGATCTAATATCTAGAGAGAAGAACTCATATTTTATGAGTTACCAAAATAATTGGAAGCAAGCAATTATTTTGAACATTCATGTCAACAATTTGAATGCCTTGTTTTCCAAGATCCGATAAGCAAATTACATAATTTAAGAAAAATCAAACCTTCTTCTTCTGGTAAATATTTATTAATGTTCTTTTATTATTAATTTCTTTAATAATGAAAGGGTGCAATGAAGGGTTCTAGCCGACCTACAAGAAATGTAATAATTCAATATCTGGGGATTAATAAAGGGGTTTTATACATAAGATGGGGATTTGTCTAGGGATTAACATGGCTCTCCTCTTCAAACAAGTGTTTTCCTAAAAAATTGACTAACCACGAATGCACAAAGAATGCATCTTCCCATGTCACCTTTTCCACTAGTAGGTTCTTCCATTTGACGAGGTACTCTGTAATTGCTTGATTTCTCAGCTTCTTAATTCTTGTTTCAAGGATTGTTTCTAGATCTAGTATGTTTTTCCCTTCTTCATTGATCACTGGTAAAATATTTTGGAATGGGATATTGTTACCAATGACCTTCTTTAAGCAAGAAACATGGAAGACTAGATGTACAAGTGAATATGGAGGAAACTCCAATTTGTAATCCATACTTCCAATCCTTTGCAAAACCTTATAGGGGCCATAATATTTGGGTGCTAATTTATTGTCCTTTTTTTTTTGTTGGGGGATATTTGTTTGTATGGTTGTAGCCTTAGAAATACCCAATCCCCCACTTCAAATTCCTTTTCACTGCGATGTTGATTTGCTTGTTGTTTCATCCTATTTTGTGCCATAACCAAGTTGTCCTTCAATAGTTTGAGGACTTCTTGTTGGTTCCCTATATGGTCCTCCACTACTTGAACCTTTTTATTCCCTTTCAAGGGTGATGTGATGGATGTAGGATGATATCCATAAAGTGATAGAAATGGGGACATTTTTGATGAAGTATGGAAGGGTGTGTTGTACCACCATTCCGCCAAGGGAAACCACTTGACCCACTGTGTCTATTTATCAGATGCAAAACAACAAAGATATACTTCTAGATTTTTATTCACAATATTATTTTTCCCATCAGATTGAGGGTGGTAAGATGAGCTACGATCCAATTGAGTACCGAAACAAGAAAATAATTCAGTCCAAAAATTTCCCATGAAAATAGTGTCTCTGTCACTTACAGTAATCTTAGGGATTCCATGTAGTTTTTGAACCATTTCCATGAACGTTGTTGCTACTGTACTTTCTTTAAAAGGATGAGAAAGAGAGAAAAAATGGGCATACTTTATTAGTTGATCCACTACCACCATGATGATAGTATTTCCTTCAGATTTGGGTAAACCTGTAATAAAATCCATTGAAACTTATTCCCAACATTGGCTTGGTATAGCTAAAGTCTTGATTGTCTCTCCCTTATTATATTGGCAGACCAAACATTCAAACACAAACTTTTGAACATTGTTTTTATGACCTTCCTAGAAAAAACCCTTCTTGATCCTATGATATGTTTTCAATAATCCTGAATGTCCCCCAATAGGAGAAGTGTGCAATTCAAAAATGATATTTTGTTTGAGTTGCGAATTCTTACATAAGTATAGGCGATCATGATACCATAAAAAATCATTCTTCCATACAAAATTATCTATTGAAATGGGGTCTTCATGTAGTTGTTGAATGATCTTGCACACCTCTTAGTATTGATTCCATTCTACCCTTGCTTCTTCCACCCAATCAGATTGTGGGATAGAAATAGCACATAGTGAATCTTCTGTTTCTTCTTCTTTCCTGGAAAGGGCATCTGCCACAACATTATGTTTTCCTTTTTTTTAGATAATTTCCAAGTCATAACCCAACCTCTTTGTAACCCATTTTTGTTTGTCTTCTAAATATAATTGTTGCTCCAAGAAGTAATTCAAACTATCATGACCTGTTTTTACTTTAAAGTGTCTTCATATTAGGTAGGGGTGCCATTTCTGAATTGCATGTAGTATGACCAACATTTATTTTTCATAAATGGGTTTTACTAAGTTTTTTCCCTTTAAGTTGGATACTTTCACAGGAAAGGGGCCTTCCTTCTTAGATTAAGACTACACCAATTCCATGTCATCAGGCATCACACTCCACAATAAATGTTTTTTTAAAGTCAGGTGTGGCCAAGACAAGAGTTGTATGCATAGCCTCCTTGAGTTTTTCAAAAGCCTTGATTGCTTCTTTGGTCCAAGAAAATACTTCCTTCTTTAATAATGTTATTAGAGGTGCTTGTACTTGACCATAGTTCTTGAAAAAATTGAGGTAATAGCCTCTAAATCCTACAAATACTCTAAGTTTCTTCAAGGTTTTTGGAATTGGCCATTCTCTCATAGGTTTAATTTTGTTAAGGTCCACTTTTACACATTTATGAGATACAATATGACCCAAATATTCCACTTCTTGAACCCCAAAGGCACACTTGGAAGGATTCACATAATTTTTTTTCTCTTCCAATAGTTTTAATACTCTATCAACATGTTGTAAAGGATCTTCCCAAGATTTGTTGTAGATTAGTATTTCATCGAAAAATACTAACACAAATTTTCTAAGGAAGGGATTGAAAATAGAATTCATCAAGCTTTTAAATGTTGAAGGTGCATTAGTAAGTCCAAATGGAATAACCAAAAACTCATAATGACCTTCATGTGTTCTAAAAGATATTTTAGGAATGTCTTCCCATGTCATTTTGAGTTGATGATATCTGAAAAGAATATCCAACTTAGTAAATAATTTTGCTCCATGAAATTCATCTAATAATTCATCAATGACAGGGTTAGGAAACTTATCTTTGTTGTTCATTTTGTTGTGTTATCTATAATCTAGACAGATATGCCATAAACCATCCTTTTTTGTAACCAACACCACTGGTGAAGAGAAAGAATTTTGACTATGTTGAATGATGCCAACATTGTTGGTTTAGGTACTCTATCTTCTTCCTCTTCACAGTCTATGTAGAATGATTTATTCTCATTTCATTTATTCCCTTTACTATACTTGTTATCACAATTGAAACATATTCCTTTTTCTCTTCTTTCATCCATTTGTTGAGGTGTAAACTGTTAAATTTCAAAGAATCTATTATGTTGATTTTCAATTTACTAGATAACAATAGCATAGGTAGGATCACTGAGAGAAACACAATCACAAGATACACAACATTTATCTTGGGAAACCCTCATGGGGGAGAAAAACCAACAACAAATTCCTTAATATAGATAGCCAATACAATGCCAAGACAATAAACCAAAACACTAGAGAATATCCAACACTGAGCAATGTGCCTCTCTCTTCCTTCTTCTCCCAACTGCAGCGCTCCAAAATTGCGCACTTGATGAGTGAAATGACTGAGTGAGAAAATGAGGCGATAGCTTCCTTTATTTATACTAGCTGGCAGGTGTTGGAAAGGTGTCTCTTCACTCGGCAGGGCCGAATTCTCTTCTTAGTGGTTAAAACCACTTTGATTACCCTTGGGGGATGAATTCTTAATTATCATAATATAATTAGGGTTTGACCAATCCACAAAAGGGGATTTGGTCAAGTACAAATATCAACATGATCAATCCACAAAACATGATTTATTTGATGAATAATAACTCAATAACAAATATAATACTCTTTGGAGTTACAATATTTCAACACCCCCCCTTAACAATAAGGGTATTCTACAACATCATTAGGAGAGGGAGAGGGAAACAACATCAACAACATCTAGAACACAAACTAGTATATCTATAAATCATCGTAAGTGTTTCTCATCATCAAAATCATCATCCACAACATGGGGCTGGAATGTCATCATCATTTGCATCAACATCAATTGGTATAACACTAATACATCATCATCATCAATAGTAACATAAAAAAAATAAAAATTATCATCACAACAAAGAGGTTGGAGCAACAACATCATCACAACACAAAGGGTAGAGAAATAATATCATCATCATCATGGGGTAACAAAATGAAGCAGGTGTTACAACATTTTGTGGTACACTGATAGTCCCTAAGGAGCTACCCAATAATCATAAGATTCCATAGGATATAAAATCCTAATAGAGCTACCACGTGGTAATCTCACAGACCATCCTTACCAAACCTTTGGGATATTCCCATGAATCATAAGATTCCCTAGGATTATAAAAATCCTAATGGAGCTACCACTATTGACCATAGATAGTATATAGATTCACAATTACTCTGACATACCATCCTTACCAGACCTTCAGGATCTGTCCAAGGATGATCAATCCCATAGGATATAAAATCCTAACTGAGCTACCCACTATTGGTCAGGATACCATAGCATCATGAGCATCAGTCTCCCTTTCGAGGGAGTTCATTTCAGACTATACCAATCTTTTCTCGAAAGTTCTCAAACTTTACATGAGACAAAGGTTTGGTCAACACATCTGCAACCTGCTCATCGGTGCCAACATATTGGAGCTTTATGGCTCCCCTCTACACCATATCATGAATGTAGTGATACCATATTTCTATGTTCTTCACCTTGTCATGAAACACATGGTTCTTTGTCATCTTTATGCAGCTTAGGTTATCACATAGAATCATGGTTTCTTCCATATCCATATTAAACAAACCTGTTGAAAAATTTCGTAGCCAGATGGCTTCACAACTAGTAGAACACACAAAAATGTCTTCTATTTCTATTTCTATGAGAGAAATACTATATTTATTCCTACTCTACCATGAATTCATGGATGACCCTAGAATGAAGCAACATCTTGAAGTTCTCTTTCTGTCAGAAACACTTCCTGCCCAATCTGAATAGATATAACCAATCAGTCAGAAGTCATGATCTCCATTATAATAGATACCAAAGTCCAATGTACCCTTTAGGTATCTCATCACATGTTTTGTATAAACAAGGTGAACAAATCCGGGCTCTACCAAATACTGACTCAAGGTGTTCACAACAAAACATATATTTGTCTTGGTGTTCATTAGATACATCAACAATCCAATAATTTGTATGTACAACATAACATCAACCAATTCTAATGAAGTATTGACCATGAGCTTCAACTTAGTTTCCATGAGTGTATTCATGGATTTACATTCCAACAACAACAATATAACAGGCTCATCATTCATAACCTTGAATTAAAGGTTGGAATCAACTTTGTTGTTGGTAAAGCCCAAGCTCTTCAAGAAATTGTCAATTCTTCCATACAAAGCTCTAGGAGCTTTCTTCAATATGTACAGATCCTTATTCAATCTGCACACATGAGTCTTTATGTCTTCAATTTTAAACCCTTCAGGTTGTTCTATATACACTTCTTCTTCAATGACACCATTCAAGAAGGTTGTTTTCACATCCATCTGGTGTAAATTCCACTTCATCTTAGCTGCAAGGGCTATCATGGTTCTGATAGAAGTGTATCTGGCTATAGGAGAAACCACCTCTTCATAATCAATGCCTTCATTTTGGGAAAATCCACGAGCTACAAAACTTGATTTATATTTCTCAATACTTCCATCAACAACATGTTTTATCTTGTATAGCCATATGGAAGATACCACATCTTTTCTCTTTGGTTTGGGAATTATTTCCCATACATTATTCTTTATAATGGATTGGTATTTTTTTGTCATGGCATCTTCCCATTCTTTCTTCTGAATAGATTCTTCAAAGAAATTAGGTTCTTTCTTTAAGAGATAACACATTAAAGCCATATAACTGGAGAATGGCTTAGGTTTCTTGACTTGTCTATGGTACCTTCTAGGGCACCATACTTCTCTCCATCTTTAATAATTTCCCTCGCCCAAGCTAGCTTTCTCTTGTGATGTAGGAGCATTGCTACACCTCAGCACGCGTCAGCTGATTAGCACGATTGGTGCACATTCAAGGAAGGGAGAGGCATTGCCCTCTCATTTTTCCTTCAGAATCTAAGAACGTGATTAAGGCAATTAATGTTATCAGGCTGGTAGATCCAAGTTGTGCCTTCACACAAGCTATAGATAGGATTTCCATTAAGTGGTTGACGGTAGGAGGGATTTACATCCGATTCAGATCATATTTCCATCATTGTAATGTGCCTCGTTAGTCAGGTGTTTTGAATGGTGATTAGACACCACTGGCTTAGCTTGAATGGAAGCTCATTGAGCCCCTCTTGTATAAACTCTTGTATTGTTTCCAACAGAGAGGAGGTATCATATAGGGGATAGCATAAAGTTGGATATTATAGAGAGAGTTGAGACTCATTCATAGTCCGGACTTGCATATTGTAATGAACATTCCACCATTAATAGAAAAAATAACATATTTTCCTATTTATCAATTTCTGTGTAATGGATGTTTAGTTGTGAATGTCATTCATATTCGTTTGTGATGTAGATGTATGTTAGAAATTGTCTGCAGGGATAGAATTATAATATTCTATCTCTGAGTGTGTTGAATTAGTTCTAGTTCTCGAGGCTAAGTGCAAGGAGTGCACGACAAAGAGTTGATACTCTATGAGCCGACGTAAGGAGTGTGTGTCTGAACTCATTCGATTCAGAGGAGAAGATGCCAGGATGGCACACCAGGATAGTTCATAGACTCGGAGGGGAATTTCAAGGTGGTAGAATACCTTGGAAAGAAAGATAGTGTGGGAGGAAGCATAGTGCAGGGTTATTGAGCACTCTATAATACTCTGCCAAGAGGCCATAGAGCAAGTTCGAGTGCGCACATGAGAAACACATTCTAAAGTGTTGGAGATATCGAGAAAACCCCAGGGTTGAACACTCTTAGGAAGGAAGGATTTGCAAGAGTTCATATACCAAGGAAAGGAGATGCCTTATGACTTCTGTAGGGGATCATAGAGAAGTTGTCAAAAGGCTTAAACGAGCGCAAGGAGTGCACCAAGGATACTGTAAGTTCATCTTACAAGCTCAGGAAAAAGAGTGTAGAGTCACTAGGATGGCATCAGAAAGTCCACATAAGGACACAAGATAACTAAGGAACTCGAAGGTTTCATGCCGAGAAAAATCTCATGAGAGCTATCGCATAATTCTGCAAAGAGTGCAAAGGAAAGGCCGAGAACAGTCTAAGTCTCAGGAATAAATTGTGCTAAGTGTGCAAGAGGGTTGATTACTCACCGAAGTCTCAAAAATTGTGAGATCGTCCATTATTAGGAGGAGACAGGTGGCAAAATATCAAAAGATCTAGAAGTTGGAGCTCTGGAAGGTTTTCTAAGGGAAAATAGAAAACTTCACGAAGTCGAGAAGTAAATCCAGGCGTTGAATTTGGAAAGGATGTGTGGAAGAGGTCCACACAATTTAGAGGAGTAGTACTATGGAATTTTACCAAAAAGGGGAGAGAAATATCACCAAATCTCTGGAGAGTGGAGTAGATCTTGGACTCCGATCGTCAGGAGGCACTTGGTCTTAGATCGCGGAGGTCTAAAGGAAGTACTCTGGGAGAAATTAGAGGAGGATAAGCAAGGGACTCCCAAATTTTGGAGCCCAAATAGATCACAACTGTCGATCAAAAGGATGGATGAGGACCGTTGATCCTCACATCATTTGAGTTCATTGATGCAGAGTTTGGGAACATTGGATTTGGTTGTCATGGGACAAGCTGAAGCTCACAAAATTGTTGTGGTTTAGCCTTGGGACACAGCCCAAGGTCACATGATAGAAAGGGCCTGGCACAAAGAGATGAGCGTCACCACCAAATTTCTTTGAAGTGCCAAGAAGAGAGTTGCAGGGTTAAGAGGACCCACACTTTAGAGAAATAAGGATTTGTCATAAATTTATCGGGTTCTAGTAGGGAGCCGAAGAGTCAATTATACTCAGGTGTTCAAACGATCCTATACTGGGAGGTCAAGAATTCCTGAAGGAGAGAAGGGGAGGGTTTTTGCGCTAGAGCGGTATCAGATCCATACTTTGTCTGTAGATCATAGGAAAATGAGATATGGAGAAAAGAGATACTCTAATACCAGAGTGGTATGAGAGCCTTATTACGCATACAGACAGTGGGTGAAGAAGGACAAAGTGAGATGCTCTGTGGAGACTGTTGAAAGGAGTGCAGTAGATAGTGGACAACCAAGTGGGATGCAAGTGAAGCAAGATGGTCGCTGAAGGTCATATGCATGGTTGGAGAGAATATTTCTCGTAGAGAAGCAAGGCAAAGATGGACAAGGAGCTCAGTGAAATTCGAGTGGATATGGAGAAGCTAGCATTTAAGATGCAGTAGGAGGAAAAGGTACGCTAG
Source organism: Picea sitchensis (assembly GCA_010110895.2). NCBI lineage: Eukaryota > Viridiplantae > Streptophyta > Pinopsida > Pinales > Pinaceae > Picea > Picea sitchensis. Next base: position 15,433 of record SNQJ01S0149736.1, on the reverse strand, counting down.
AGGCACAAGTGGCCTTTGAAGAGGATAGTTAAGTGGCTTGTTTAGAAGTTTTTATCTAGGAGGCAGAAACATGTGTTAAAAATATGGTTGAGGTCTATCCAAAACCTCATTAGTGAGGGGAAGAGATCTCATAGGTTTCCAGGTGGGAAATAAAGAGGGATCGATTGATCTTGTAAACTGTTAGGAGGGTAGAGAGGACATCCCGATTTTCCAAGTGGGAAAGGGAGAAGAGATGATATAAGATGATATTTCATGTTAGCAGGGGGTGTTTACAGATGGAGAGGAGGAAAAAGAAAGGCCTCATCCATATGAATACTCATGTGGATTTTCAAGCCACGTGAATGAAGATGATGACAAGTTGGAAACTTCTATCATAGAGGAAAAGGATCAGAGGAGCATTCTGGTCATTGGGGAATCCATATATTCCTTCCAAGTAGCCAAGGAGAGGTTATCATAGGTGTTGCAGATGCAACATAAAGACAACAAGTTGAGACTGTCATGGAGGAGAAGGAGTAGGTACTAAAGTCTGTCCTGATGGAAGAGGAGCACATAATTGAGTCACTCACTCAGTGGGAGATGGAGTTGAAGATGATGGAGAATTGGTTGAGTAGTCTGGAACCAGAAGATTACTACCATGATATAGCCATGCCAGAAGAGACATGTCAACATGAGTTGCAGTTGGGGGAGGTTGGAATCAAACTAGCGAAAGGAGAACTGACAAGAGTTAGTCTGTCAGAGGAGATAGCTGAAAAATAGTTCAGTGGTGAGACTGCAGAATTGGAGTCTGTAGTAGAGTGGCCAATCAACGTCACAAGAGTTGAAAACAACGTGGGAGGTTAGGATGATCTACACATAGAGTAGCACGAAGAGTTGTATCCAAGCATGCTGCACAAGGAAAACCAAATGACGAAGTACCTAGAAGAGATGATATGGGTGACAAGGGAGATGATGTTAAGGTCAACAGAAGAAGTTGTCAGCAAGAATAAGAAGGACAGAGGAAAACCTGCACGAGTAGTAGGGAATATGTGGCAACAAGAAAAAATCATAGGAGTAAGAGGACAACTCCAGGAGAAAGTTTGGGATCCAGGAGGATTTCAATAGAGCTGGGAAGCTCATGAATTTTCATAGCCGTGGAGTATGATGCAGGAGCATCGCTCCACCTCAACACATGTCAACTGACTAGCAAGATTGGTGTGCACTCAAGGAAGGGAGAGGCATCACCATCTCATTTTTCCTTCGAAATATAAGAACACGATTAAGTAAATTAATTCTATCAGGCTGGTAGAGACAAGTTGTGCCTTCGCAAAACCTATAGATAAGGTCCCCATTAAGTGGTTGATGGTAGGAGGGATCTTCATCTGATTCAGATAAGATTTCCATAATTGTAATCTACCTCGTTAGTCAGACATTTTGAATGGTGATTAAACACCACTGGCTTAACTTGAAGGGAAGCTCATCGAGCCCCTCTTGTATAAACTCTTGTATTGTTTCCAAAAGAGAGGAGGTATCATGTAGGGGATAGCATAGAGTTGGATATTGTAGAGAGAGTCGAGACTCAATCATAGTCTAGAATCACATATTGTAATGAACATTCCACCATTAATAGAAAAAAGAACAGATTTTCCTGTTTATCAATTTCTGTGTAATGGATGTTTAGTTGTGAATGTCATTCGTATGTGTTTTTTCTATATATGTATGTTAGAAATCATCTGCGGGGATAGAATTATAATCTTCTATTTGTGAGTGTGTTGAATCAATTCTGGTTCTCAAGGCTAAGTGCAAGGAGTGCACGACAGAGAGTTGAGACTCTGTGAGCCGACGCAAGGAGTGCGTGTCTAAACTCATTCGAGTCAGAAGAGAAGCTGCTAGGAGGGCACACTAGGATAGTTCATAGACTCGGAGGGGAATTTCAAGGTGGCTGAATATCTTGGAAAGAAAGATTATGTGAGAGTAAGCATAGTGTAGGGTTATTGAACACTTTGTAAGACTCTGCTAGGAGGCCATAGAGAAAGTGAGAGTGCACATAGGAGAAACACATTCTGAAGTGTTGGAGATATCGAGAAAACCCCAAGGTTGTTGAACACTATGAGGAAGGAAGGCTTTGCAGGAGTGAATTAACCAAGGAAAGGAGATGCCTTAAGAATTATGGAAGGGCTCGGGGAGAAGCCATCAGAAGGCTTAAACGAGCGTAAGGAGTGCACCAAGGATACTGTAAGTTCATCTTACAAGCTCAAGAGGAAGAGCATGAAGTCACCAAGAGGGCATAATAGAGTCTGTAGAAGGACACATAAGAACTAAGAAACTCGAAGGTTTCAAGTCGAGAAAAATCTCAGGAGAGATGTTGCAGAATTCTACAAGGAGTGCAGAGGAAAGGATGAGAATAAGCTAAGTCTCGGGAAAAATTTGTTCTAATTGTGCAATAGGGTTGAGTACTTGTTGAAGTCCTGAATACCATGAGATCGCCCATCGCTAGGAGGAGAAAGGTGGCGAAAGATAAAGATATCTGGGAGTTGGAGCTCCAGAAGGTTTGCCAAGGGAAAACAAAACAATTCGGGAAGTCACGAAGAGGGAAGTAAATCCAGGTATTCAATATGCAAAGGACGTGTGGAAGAGATCTTCACAATTTGGAGGAGTAGTGATCCAGAAGTTTACTAACAAGCAGAGAGAAGCATCGCCGAAGCTCCAAAGAGTGGAGTAGATCTTCGCCATTGACCATCAGGAGGAACTTGGTGTTATATCGCGGAGGTCGAAATGAAGTACTCCGAGAGAAATTAGAGAAGGACAAGCGAGAGATTCCCGAATGCCGAAGTCCAAATAGATCACAACCATCGATCATAAGGAGGGACAGGGACAATTGATCCTCACTTCATTTGAGTTTTCCAATGCAGAGTTTAGGAACATAGGAGTTGGTTGTCGTGGGACAAGATGAAGCCCGAAGCTCGAAGCACTTTTTTGGTTTATCCCCCAGACATAGTGTAATGTCCCCACTTTGGGACATCATCACAGGGCAGAGACATATGATGACCAGAGTAGCCAGATGGATGTTATAGTGAGTACAGGGGTATTTGAGAGGCATTGTGGGGTCCATTTGGCATTTATCATCATATTCCATCATTATGATCCATTCCGCACAGGTTGTCTTTGGTTTCGTTCCATTCTGACGATTTCCATGATTTTGACTATTTTGAGCTATAAGT